>LR751967.1:0-67826 GCA_902729485.2 Mus minutoides | reverse complement strand
CCCCCCCCCCCCCGGGCTTGCCATCTCTAAAGAATTTGTTTTGCACATATCCTTATGAACTTTTGCAAATTTCATCTACAAAATATACTTCAACTATAATCGCCAAGTATGGCAGATAGTTTTATGTGAGCTTGACACAAGCTAGAGTCGAGTCATCAGAGTAGAGAAACCCTATATTGAAAAATGCCTTCTCAAAATTGGGGTGTAGGCAAGTGTAGTGACTATTCCTGGTTGTCAACTTGTATATATGGAATGAATTACAATCTAGAATTAGAAGGCTCACCTGTGATCCTGATCTTGAGACTGGGAGATTAAAGTTTCTGACCTAGATTTTGGCATAGAGGTATTGAGCGATAGTGGTTATGAATCCCAGGATACTAAGGCAAGGAAATCTCTGAGTTCAAGGTCATCTGGGACAAAGCAAGTCTCAGATCCAGGAACAGTTTTACACAGCTTTAATCTGGGCCAAACCTTCTGCTGTAGACCTACATAAGGACATTGAAAGAAAGAAGAATCTCTCTTTGCCTGTGTACTTTGTGGGTCTGAGCAACTGCTAGAGCCTTGAACTTCCATTCACAGCTGCTGCTGACCATTGTTGGGGAATTGGACTACAGACTGTAAATCAACAAATTGTCTTACTATGTAGCGACTACCCATAAGTTCTGTGACTCTAGAGAGCCCTGACTAATACAGCAAGTCTGTAAGGCATTTTTTTCAATTAGTAATTGATGGGAGAAGACCCAGCTGATTTTAGGTTGCGCTATCTCTAGGCTGGTGGTCCTAAGAACTATAAGAAAGCAGTCTGAGCAAGCCATGTAAGCAAAGCAGGAAGCAGCATTCTTCCATGACCTCAGTATCAGCTCCTGCCTCCAGGATCCTGCCCTGATTGAATTCCTGTTCCACCTTCCTTCAATAATGAAGAATGATATGAAAGAGTAAGCCCAAAATCCCAAGTTACTTTTGGCGTTTAATCACAACAATAGTACCTCTAACTAGAACACAAGAAACAAAACAAAAGAAGGCAGCTCCCCCCCCCCCCCCGCCAATAAACACATCACCCCTCATCTTTAAATATACTAGATTTCAACACACAGTGCAAAATTTATCAACTTATTCTCTGATTTTTTCTTGTATCATTTCCATTACTTGATACCCTCAAAATTTAAAGTTTTTTTAAAAAAATATTTAAAGCCTATTTAATGGTTGATGGTGATAATTTACTTACTTAAAATGTTTGTAACCTCCAATTATGTTAAACAGTAGTTTAACAGAATATTGGTTTGGTTTTACAAAGGAAAGGTTCACATTAATGTCCAAATTCAGATTTAGGGCTTCCAGGAAGAATATATCACCAACAACTGAGACATTTAAATTAAAGATTTATTATAAGGTAAGGACATCAGTCCTCCCTCTTCTCAACTTAAATGTGTTAAGTGAGAAATGAAATGGGCATCTATTTTGAGTTATAATTTTACAAAATAAATTCTTCATATGAAGGCTCATTAAACTTTCTTTTCTTACTCTGGCTTTCTTGTGCCTAAGTAATAGGAGTTCAGAGAGGTGGGAAGATGGCCTGTGAGGTGTGGAGGCTTCGGGACACAGTCAGGCATGCCTAAGAAGCCAGAGGCAAGGGAGAAACTGTGAGGCTGTGGGGAGGAGGTAAGTGTGGGTGCCACCTGGCCAAGGAGGATTGTGCTTGTTTCCAGCACTGGCTGGAGATGCAATGCTAACAAGGGGATTAAATCTCAGTGTGGGAGAAGGGCTAAACCAAAAGAGAAAACAAAGAAGGAAGGACCCTTTGGGGTGTGGACTTTGAGGTAGATATTTTTTGCAGCAGAATCAGGCTAGCTAAGGCATGATTACATGAACGGAGAGTGAGGGGATTTCTAAAATGTATTTTCAAGTCTCTGTTGTAGCAATTCTGCTATCCAAAAAAAAAAAAAGAAACAAACAAGAGCAGTACACACACACACACACACACACACACACACACACACAGTTACATGTCTAAATCAAGAGTCAAAAATAGAGAGGATGTTAATCTACTGGGTATAAAGCTTAGACCCAGGGGCCCTTTCATTAAGGCCAATGATGTAATTAATTCATGATGTAGTTCTTCAGAAAGCAAATCTAGACTCATCAACACATCCTGTCGGTGGACTACGACATAAACAGCTGTTAAAATATTTATGTTCTCTCTACATGTTGTGATAATGGAATTAGTTTTAGTTTACATAATTGCTATCATCTTTATGCATTTAATTTTGCTTTAGGATTTATTGACTTTTGACAGTTTCCACTTATTTTTGTCATAAAATGAGAGAATGACAGCAATTGTCATTCTTTGCATGATTATTCACTATCTGTAATTAATTTGCTTTATCATTTGTATTCTCATGTTTACTTTAAGATTTATCTTAATATTTATCCGTTTTACACCCGTATGCCTTTTATATACATGTATTGATTCATAACACCTAAAATTTAACTACAGATAATTCATAACTTTATAACATATATTGTTATTTATTTAGAACTGATAAATGTGTTCAACTCAAAAAAGAAAACCATAACTCACAATGATACACCAGCATCATTTAAGATCCACAATAAGGGGATATTTTCAGCAACCTATTTTAATAAACTCTCTTGTTGAGGCTTTAAAGTTTTCATTCCTTCTTCTGAGTCTGACTTAAACATATATCCAAAGTAACCATCTGTTTGGGATCCTTGTCTCATTTGGTATGGTATTGTCTTAGTTAGGGTTTTACTGCTGTGCACAGACACCATGACCAAGGCAAGTCTTATAAAAACAACATTTACTTGGGGCTGGCTTACAGGCTCAGAGGTTCAGTCCTTTATCATCAAGGTGGGAGCATGGCAGTATCCAAGCAGGCATGGCATAGGCAGAACTGAGACTTCTATGTCTTCATCCAAAGGCTGCTAGTGGAAGACTGACTTCCAGGCACCTAGGGTGAGAGAATTAAGCCCACACCCACAGTGACACACCTACTCCAACCAGGTCACACCTATTCCAACAAGGCCACATCTCCAAATGGTGCCACTCCCTGGTGCAAGAATATACAAACCATCACGGGTGTCTCCTCGAGTAATTTCTATTCATAAAGCAACTGTGGGCTAAAGTGGCAACTTCTGGTTTCTTTGGAATTTTGTTATGTCAATAATATTTTTCTGTGGCACACAAGTGAGAGGATGCCTTGCTAAATCAGACACATGAAAGGATGTCTTCCTGAAGCAAAGGTGGAAAGATGTTTTATTATAGCGAACAGGTTAAAGGACACATGATGTTTAGTGATGTTCAGAAGGAATATAAGTATGACCCCACAGGCAGGCAGAGCTTGAGAATTGATTTGCTTTGCTCTGCCTTACTATTCTGTGCTAATGACACACATGTATTGGTTCACCTTATATCACATTGCTGATCTCTGCTTGTGGTGACACCATAGGGAGAAACTCGCCAAAGAACTTCTTGTGAGGTTCCTGCGGATTCTTGTCACTTTGACTACAGTCTCTGGCTGATTGGCAAGCCTTGCTATTTCTTCTGGATTGAATGCCCTTGCTGATTCATGTATGGTGTTTGCTGAGAGGAGTGGACTGCAGCTTCTGATTCATAGTTGGTGTTTTTGCTACTGGACTGAACTGCTGATATTTCAGTAACGAAGATTGGACTCACCAGCAAAGAACTATTTCTGAACTATTTCTAAAACTATTTCCCCTGTGTCCTAATAACTTTCCTTTTCCATTACCTCTGATGGGTGGTGGGCTAGAGGAGAGGTTGACCCCTTATTAAAATAGGTTGTATGCCTACAATGGGCTCTAAAGAGCCTATATTCTCTCATGTCACTCCATTCCTTCCTAGTATCTCCATTTGTTGATAGTTTTGAGACACATCATTTTGGCCCAGACTTTTCTTGAGAAGGCCAAGGACAGTACTGTAGTACATTCCCTACTTTTCTAAGTTGTTGAGTAGGTACAATTACACTTAAAATTATGATCTTTCATCTGGTGTGGGTGTTCCCATAAGTTCAATAACTCTTCAGTTAGACATACAAAATGATACATTTGTGATGTTCTTTCAATATAAGAAAATTAGGTCTTATGATTTGCCTGAACTCAGATCTGCCTTGTATAGATTTTGTGTAATTGATAGTTTATTAGGTCATCATTAACTATCAAATCCATGATCACAATCTGAAATAAGATTTATACCTATTACCCAGTATACACAAATACTACATGTTCCCAATTCTGTTTCTTGTAAGCAGATTGTGTCATTATAAATTATCAGAGACTGGGTGGTTTTTAAACAATATTTTTGCTGTTCAGGTTGAGCAGGCTGAATATGGCACCAGCATCTGCCTGTGGTTTGGTGAGAACCTTATTTGTTCTGCACCAAAGGTTGGAGAAAGACAGAGGTAAAATGGGTGTACCCAGAAGAAGGAAAATACAAGAGTATACTTTCTTCTCTTACAGCAAACCACTCTAACCCAAGCCATCTAAATTGAGATCTTACTCCAATGAGATAACAATTGCATGCTTATTTTAAAAGTTATTTTATTTATTTTATATTCCAGTCATTGACACCCCCCCAGTCTCTCCTCCCATAGTTCCTCATTCCATTCTTCCCCTTGCCTCCAAGAGCTTGTTCTCCCCACACACCATGACTCCCCCTTCCCTGCAGCATCAAGTCTCTCAAGGATTAATCACATCTCTCCCACTGTGGCCAGACCAGGCAGACCTCTGCTATATATATATGTACTAGGGCCTCAGACTGGCCTGTATATGCTCCTGGTCAGTGGCTCAATCTCTGCGAGCTCCCTGGGGTCTGGGTTAGTTGAGTCTGCTGATCTTCCTATAGGGTCACTCTTCCTAAAGGTTTTGTTGTTGTTTTCTTTTATTGGATATTTTCTTTATTTATATTTCACACGTTATCCTCTTTCCAGGACTCCCCTCCGGAAAGCCCCTATACCATCTCCCCTCCCTTTGTCTCTATGACAGTGCTCTCCCACCCACCCACCCACCCACTCCATGTTCAGTTCAATTCAATGTTTTGTTTTGTTTTGTTTTTGAGATATATTTATTCACCTTTTTTATGTGTATAAATGCTTTGTCTTTACGTACACCAGAAGAGGACATCAGATAGTTGTGAGCCATCATCTGGTTGCTGGGAATTGAACTCAGGACCTCTGGAAGAGCAGTCAAGTGCTCTTGACCACTCAGCCATCTCTCAAGCCCCACTTACATAAGTAGCAGATCACTCATCACCCAGATACTTTTAAAGGTTTCCATTATTTCTCAATTTGGTCCAAGACTCAACATGAATTTTGTTGGTAACAAATCATTCAGCCACTATACCTTGACCAGATATAGCGGTATTTGCATAGATCTCTGGCTTCTTGGTACAGTGAAGCAAGAAGGTCACAAATTCAAGGCCTGTCTCAGCAATATAGAGAGAACTCAAATGAGCAAATCATTGTAATATTAGCTTTTAAATTTCTTATCTTTTTAAAGTGCCAATTGTAGAGCACTGAAGATAGTGTGATTATATTAATATTTTCAGGGAACATAGCACAAGAGCAAAACTAGGTGACACAAATGATGGCAATTCCACTCCTTGGGCTGAGAAGATAACTGAGTAGGGTAAAGCACTCGTCGTGCAAGTGTGAAGACCTAAGATCAGATTCCCAAACCTCATGTAAATGTAGATGTGGTAAACCACATCTATCCCAGCATCTTTATGTCAAGATGAGAGATGGAGACTTGCATCCTAGATTCTCACTAGATAACTATATTGGATTACTGTAGTGGCTATCTCTGGTTGTCAACTTGACTATATTTGGAATGAACTACAATCCAGAATTGGAAGGCTTGCCAGTAACCCTAACCTGGAGGCTTGGAGATAGAAGTTTCTGATCTGGATCTTGGTACGGAGATCTTGATGGCATAGTGGCTATGTGTTCCAGAAAATTAAGACAGAGAGATCTCCAAGCTCAAGATCATCTGGGATTAAAGGTGTGATGGCATACACCTTTAATCTGTTAAGGGTGTGATGGCACACGTCTTTAATCTGGGTTACACCTTCTGCTGGAGATCATATAAGGACACTGGAAGAAGGGAGACTAGTTCTCACTCCTTTGCCTGCTCACCGTGTGGAACTGAGTAACTTCTAGATCCTTGGACTTCCATTCACAGCTACTACTGGACCATTGTTGGGAATTGGACTACAGACTGTAAGTCACCAATAAATTCCTTTACTATATAGACTATCCATAAATTCTGTGACTCTAGAGAACCCTGACTAATACAATTACTTAGCAGCGGTAAAGAGACTCTAGCTCAGACAAGGTAGAAGATAAGAACTAATCCCCTGAGGTTGTCCTCTGACTTCTACAAGCATGCCATTGTAGATACACACACACAAACACACAAACACACACACACAAATGCACATGAGCACACACTCAGAAGAGGTGGGAGAGAGACAGAGAGAGCGGGGTGGGGGGAGAGAAAGACAGAGAGACACACAGAGTGAAAGATAGACAGAGAAGACAGAGACTGGTATCTCAGTTCCCGTTCTGGAAGTTACATAGATTCATGAACTGAAGGGACACTGATTTAGTCCTTATCTCCCTAATCATTCATCTCCACTAATTAAGAATACTCCTCCATACTTCTAAATAACCATCCCATACGACACTGTCATATAATTGAGGCAGCAGAGATATTTTGTGCTTCCTTTTGTAATGATAGAAATCTTTTCACAAGAGTTTATATGCACCGTTTCATTACCTCTTAACTTCTCCATCTGAAGATATTATCACACTGTGCATTATGAATTTAACAGTGAATTTTGGAGGATACCATTTAGTCCAGAAGGGTCTCAGCTCTTGGCCTGGTGATATAATATTGCTATCCATAAATGTGTTGGGCTACATTGGTAGCTATTCTGCAATACAAGGTGTCTGTCCCTCAAAATCCTGAAACTTGAAGACATGAAATAAAGATTAGGAAATGTTCAGATTTTTTTTTTTCATGATCCCATACCACAAGAGTGAGTATTCTCCTATAGACTCATGGTCTGGCACTATTATGGTAGGATCTTGCCTACAGTTATTTCCCTTTATCCCTCTCTCCTTTTCTAACCTTGGCTCTGTGTCATACCTGACATCAATTAACTTCCAATAAAACCAGAATATTTGGGTTTCTGTGGTTTCCCACAGCTGCTAGTTTAAAAAAGAAGTCCATGTAAAGTTCTCTATATAAAAGCTAAATTTAGTACTTTAATACATTAAATTATGAATTATGCTAATATGTCCTGAATTTTTTTTAATTTGTGACCTTTTGCTGTATATGTTTCTGGTTCATGTTCACCAATGAATTTGTTTCATATTTTTAATTCTATGATACTAATACTTTTGTACCTTTGTATCTTTCTCCAGTCAAGCCTCCTGATTGTACAACAGCGACCTGCTGACAGCTTACTCTTTTCACCACCAGGAGTTTATGCACGCTTTTGGCAAGTGCTTCTGTTCCACACCTCCTCCCATATAACCAGAGAATAGATCTAACATGAAGATTTTGCTTCCCTTATATCACTCTATTTCTTTTTGAAGATCAACACAAACTTTTTATTTTCTGTTGTTCGTTTCATCTCTTATTCATATGTTTCTCAGTTTTCTCAATTCCTAAGTCCCTTTGACAAAACCAAATAAAAATTGGCACATATATTTTTCACTGTTGAAAGTTCACTAATAAGGGTTCAAGATGGCTTGAGTCACTGCATGTCTTTAATCAGCTCTTGGTGCACCCAGTCCTTTAATAACCTAAACTTTTTGCATCATCCAACATGAATTACTGTGCCAGGATTTCCCACCACTGCTACTGTGTCTCAGAATGCTGCTTTGGTCCAGAAGGGGAGAGAAAGGAGGAAAACTCTGTCCTCCAGTGTGTGAAGAGGCATTTTCTGATGTGACTATTTGTTCCAGAAAAGTGGTTTCGGTTCCAAATAGCAAAAGCCATGTGACACCTAACCCCCTTAGGCAGGGCATGAACTCTCTGGCTTGTCTGCAATATGACTTTCCCCTGCCTCCGAGCAAGGTAAAGGTCAGCAAATTCCATCTTCCCAGATCAGATCTGGCTATTTGTGGGGTCTGCCCATTCCCTGAATGGTTTTGAGGTTGTGACTGCTCACCCAATCATCAATATTAAGATTCATGATTTGGAATTGTTGTCCTAAAAAAACCTGTTTTGTTAAGAATAACAAGGTTGATTATTACTTTGCTACTCTCAATGGTTAAGAAGAGTCCTTAGGACCTAAAGTTTGGCTTCCCAGGAGATTAGAAAGGGGAGATGTCTTTCGTTGCATTTCCCCTTACCATCGTAAAAAATCAAGGAGAGTATAAAGCAACGTCTCAGGAGACTCTCCAGCTTCCTTAATTCCAAGGTCGCGCTGTTACTGGGCAAGACACCTCTCCTCAGAGGAGAGTTCGTGCTTGCAGAGGGCTTATTGAACCACATACAGCTCCTGGCAGGACCGTCTGCTGGCCATTGGATAATTATAAACAGCAGCAAGTTTCAGAACACAGAAAATAGAATTCTAAGAAGTTCACTGTAAAGGCTGCCAGCTGTCTAGGTGCCAGAGTGGGTACTGTGTAACTGTAAAGTCCTGTGGGAAAGAAACCAGCTGCAGTCACCGTCCCTCTGAGGGTGACCAGATGCAGTCACTGTCTCTCTGAGGGTGACCGGCTGCAGTCACTGTCTAGTTTATTTTACTTGGGACAGAGAAATTGTAGTGACAACGATTGAAAGAGTCTCTCAGGATTCATCCATGTACCTATGCAGGCAGCCAAAGACTTGCTGGGGAAACATTTCTCTTCCCAGACTTCTGATAGTAACCGACTGTTTGTTCTTTGCTGTTCCTCATGGAAATGATGACTGTTCTGTTCACTAGGTACCTCCTGAGTCATAGATGCTCAAAGGACAGAGAACTAAGTTTGAAGTCATATATTTGATGTATGTTGAGAAGTATATTTCACGACCAGGCTAATAGAGAAGATGCTTATGTTTATTCCAGGGTACACTCGTCAATTATGGAGAAGAGAGCAAGACCAATTTCCTTCCATGTCCTCAGCTGCCCTTTTCTGGAAGCAAAGTGGTGTGGTGAATTATTCATTATTATAGTGCCTCAAATCTCCACAACGCCTTTCTGTTAAGGGCTTTTACAGTTTCTGAAAAATATTACCACACTGTATACTTAAATTCTGTAGGATATGTAGGACACAGGAGTCTCATTTAATAGGAAAATAGATGTATGAATCCGGGAAGACATATCAATAAAACTAACAGAATGCATATAATCTGGCCAGTGGTCCTCTACCTGAAACTGACTGGGTGCTGAAGACCATCTCTCTTCCCCTCGTCTTATTGTGATATTTTTCTAGAGAGAAAAAAAAAAGGAAAATAGAACCCCAAGAATTCAAAAAGATGCCAAGAAACCCTTTGGAACTGCCATATTTTAAAGGCCATTTATCACCCATTCATTTGACAGCTTTTAGGAAGACTAATTCTAGCTAAGGATACCTGATATATTAGAACTAAATATTGAATATAACAAAGCATTCCCAAATAACTAGAGTTGTCATTAAAAAAAGCTAGCTATGTTTTCTTTAAATTCTCCCAGGAAGCTGAGGCATCTCTTCTCATGGGAGAGACAGATCTAGTTTCAGAATCTTGGGCTATGTCTATTTGTTAATTTGGAGGAGTGGCCACCTAGGATTACTTCTTTGGTGAATGACTAGAGTATAAGGATTCAAATGGATGTGGGAGGTCTGCAACCCATCTTAAAGTGGAAGCCTTACACTCCCACTGCATTCTATTGTTAAAAGATAAACATTAGTCTAGTATGATCTCTCTGAGGTAGGGAAATCAGCTCTGCTTCCCGTGGAGGGCTTCTGTGAAGTCCTAAGGTGAAAGACATATACAAGAGATACTAACAATAAAAGGCAGAAGATTTTCTGTGTCACGACTTACACTTTACTGAGTGTGAAAAAAACATGGGAAGAGACTCTCCTAGAAATCATGGAAGAAGAGAAAGGTCCATTATTGAGCAATGAAATTATAGATATTAGGAATTCACATAGTTCAGCCTGAGAAAAAGTAAATGCAGACTCAAGGGAGCATGTCTTGAACAAAGACTGTCATTTAGGTGATTGGAATATTATTATAAGTGAGTTATTAAAACTCTCTGCAACTTTTACAAGTCATTTAAAAAGCAACCAAAAGGCTTATCATGTAAGATTAAATCTTCTCAGATGAGATAAGCAAGGAGTGACGATGAATGAACACAGGAAGGAAAGAAAATAAAAAGGATAACTCTGGTCTACAATCAAGCAAACTGTATCAGGAAGAGGCATGGTGGGAGCACTGGGAGGTCAGCCCGCCAGGACCATTCTCCCTAATCAGGCTGATTTGTCTCCTAGTTACATGGAATTTTCACAATCCTTTTAAAATATCTTTTGTCTGTTGTCCATTATGTGAAATGTGTGTTGAATAGAGGGAGTAAAATGAAAACAGCTACTATCTTAGTGGTAGTACTCACATGTGCCATGATGGCTGTGTGGAAGTCAGAGGATGGCCCACACAGAACATCTGGTGGAGTGTTGTTTTATCTCTTCTTCCACCCTATGGCTGACAGAGGAACATACTCAGGTTGCCAGCTTTGGCAGCAAGCACCTTTACTTACCAAACCATTTAGCCTGACAAAGAGTCTTGAAGCGCTATGATGTCCATTTCCTTATACATTGAGCAAACATGGAATTCATGTAGATGGAAATGTTTCAAACTTCACTTTTTTTTTTTTTTTTTTTTTTTTTGAGACTACATCTTGCTATGTAGCTATGGCTGCCTGGAACTCATTATGTAGACCAAGCTGGCCTTGACCTCAAAGAGATCCACCTGCTTCTGCCTCTCAGCTGTTAGGGTTAACGGTGTGCACTGCATTGTGGGGTTTCACGTGAATATTTTTAAACCCCTGATAGCTGAGTCACTTGGCAGTGCTGCTGAGGCTGATTCAATTTGAAAATAGGATTAGATGTCAAGGTTAGCTTTGACAAAGGAACATGCTCCCCTGAAACAGCTCTTTTGATCTTCCTGCCTAGACTCAATTGCTGGAGACAGGCATCACAAATAAATAGCACAAAAACAAAAGTCATTTACTTGGCATAAATATAGGCACATTGCTACCTGCTGGCACTGGGGAGACTCTTTGCAATACTCTACTGATTCCCATGCTTGTGATTATTTGAGAAAAATAACTATTTGCAAATTATAGTTCAGCCACCCTGACTGCATATCTGCTAAAAATGTCACACAGATTTCCTTATTATAAGGGTGGTGAGGGTTCCTAGGGGTAACAGTCAACTGTGACTTCCCTATATTACTTTGAGGGCATTGGCAGTTATAAAGACAAAAGTTAGGTGCTCCAGATCAGGCAGTTACAGGTCTCAGCAATTCAGTCACATGATGCTATGATTAGATCAGAGATCCAATAAAATGTATCTGCAGAGTACCCTCGCTGTGTTCAAAAGCCCTAAATTCCAAAATGCCCATCGAAGCATGACAAGCACTGATAATTTCATAGGCCAGAAGTTTTTGGCCTCCAATTACATTGACATTCCCTGTGCTTGCCTTTAAAATCCTAAGCATGGAAGAGCATAGTGTGGCTAGGTGGACCAAGAAGAAATCCTGGCATTGGGCGCCTCACTTCTCCATGCTAATAACTGCAGGTAGTAGTAGCTCAGGGTAGCTGGTGTGCCTTCTTCTGTTTCCCAATAATATCAGGCTCTGTCACACATCTCTCAGGAGATGCTCTCTGAAGCCACAGTAGACCTGCAGTTACCAAGAATACAATAGCTGCAGGAGCTATCAGAGAAGGAGGGCTTGCTAAGTTACTTATCTGGCTGAAATTTAGGGGGTTCCATTCAGTTTCTGAGAATCATTTAAGGAGATTTGCACAGAGACATACAAAGAAACTTCTACCTTATGAATGTTCACTAGTGTTTATATTTTGGATTGCATTAAAGATCAAGGATAGTCTACATTCCAAACTAAACAGGGGCATGCGTGAATGTAAACATGTGTATACACACATAGGTACACACACACAGGTATATACACACACAGGTACACACACATAGTTACACACACACACACACACACACACACACACACACACACAGGCCCAGCCACCCATTTGAGTTTTGATTCTCTGAGCAGATTTTAATTTCCTTTTCACAAAATGGAGGCTACTATTTCCCTTTTAGAGGTACAATGAGCAAGAGGCACACATCTCTAGCTTCTGAAGTGCCTCACTCAAATCCCTTTTACAAATAGCAGTGGTTTTCCTACTGACATGAGTTTAAAAGCCTTTCAATTGAAATCGTTGAAAGTGACAAGATAAACGGGTACATTCATCTTAAAGCTTGGGAAACACACAGGGGAATGAGTGTCTGTGAGAATCAGGAGGCAGCCATGAACGTCCTTAGATTGAGCTAAATATGCAAATGTGGTGAGTTGACTCAATTTTAATTTACTTACAAGAGAAGCTAAATAGCATAATGGTCAGAGCCAGACACTCATTGTTTCCTTCATCTTTTAATTACCAGACTTTCTCCTCCTTCCTGTCTCCCTGCACACAATTGATCACTTACTATCTAGTGCTTTCTTTCTTTGTACACTAACTCCTTTTTCAAAAAAAAAAAAAAAAAGCTTACAGTGTAATACTAAGTCAGTTTTGCAGGGATGATTGTGTTCTTACATCAAGAAAATTAGTAAATTCCAGCAAAGGAAAGGACAGTTCTAAATTATTTAATTATATTATATTAAATATATTATAATTTCCATCTAATATCTCTGTCTATCTGTCTATCTATCTATCTATCTATCATCTATCTATCTATCATCTATCTATCTATCTATCTATCTATCTATCTATCTATCTATCTATCATCTATCTATCTATCATCTCTCTATCACATTATGTTATGGGGGTAAGTCTTGATGAAACCTTATTTTCCTAAGCAAATCAAACTGTTGAGTGATACTAATCGGTGGACTTGGCAGTGAGGAGGGTTGTTCAGAGGTAGAATGCTTGAATGGTATGCATATAGGTCCTGAGTTTAATCCCGGGTACTATAAAGAGAGTATGGGAAGAAAGATTGGCTGAAAGAAGAATAAGTGAAAAGGGGTTTGGAATATGCAAATTATTAAAAATTATTTGGAAGAATATTGAGAATTGCAAGCTACTTGAAGCCTTCCCATCTCTGAGAGCTCCCAAATAGTATTTCCAGATTTAGTGAATTAAAAAAAAAAGTAGGATGCCCAGTTAAATTTGAATTTCAGATGAAGAAGGAACTGAACAGAATATAATTATACTAATGACTATTTGCTATTATCTTAAATTCAAATTTAACCCAGTGTCCTGTATTGTATTTGAGAACTCTATGTCCCAGGACACTTCCTGTTTCTTTGTGAGCCCTGAAGGTCTCTGGAAGCTTTTGGTCTTTTCTCCATTAACATGCTCTGTCTTACAGAGCTGGAAGGACAGCCCATTAGCAACGCTGGTTCGGTCCAACTTAGGCTCCCATGCTGTGCAGTATCCTAAGAATTATGATTTCAAAATACCATGCTTAAGCGCCCATGCCTCTCCTACTTTCCACAGACACATTGGAATAGGTTTCTCGGAGCTGACTCCTAGATAGTTTCACATTTAGTCGTGTAAAATCATCCTTCATCAACACATTTAGCCTGAGCATTAAACTGGACTCAGATTCCTTCATTCTGCTCTGTTTCTCAGGGAAGTTTTTATCCCAAGTGCAAAGCTTAGGGTTCTCTCTTCATTAAAAAGCTCTGGTCCCTAGTCAGACTCGTAGGCAAATGTGAACCAAATTTGTTCCTCTGGCTTATGTAATTTACTCATTCTAAGAGAATATTAGAAATAGCACTGTTGCATAACTTTCTGGAGGCAGGAGAGATACAAAGAAAAAAATCTATTTATTCAGATAGGGAAACAGCAGAGCAAAGAAACAAGTCCATCCACATACACAAGGATGAACTGATGTGTTCACTGGGGCCACTCATAGGAATTTGAATGAGAATTCCTTACAAGACAATTGGTGACAAGTCACTTATAAAAGCATGGAGAGGGGCTAATTTAGGGATCATGTGAGGAGTTGCTTACAGGAACATGGTCAAGAGTCACTTAAAGGAGTGATGGGCTACTTTCTGGAGCAATGTTAAGAGGTTACTTATAAGAATAGGAATGAAGGACTTCTTACAGGAACATAAGAGATATATTATTCTAGGCGCATAGGTGACTCAAAAGCAGCTACATCACCCAAATGTCCTACATTAGCAGAGTGATGATTCACAAAAGCTGTGACAGTGTAGAGTGTCCCTCTCCCATTCAGTAAACCTTCTACCTTCTACATACTGTAGCCCTCTGTAAAGAATGGATGTACTTGGTTGGCAAGGTCATGAGAGTCTGATGACAGCCATCTTCCTATGTAGGAGGAAAATTCAACAGCCTCATCCCCCTTCTATAGAGCCAGTTATTACTGTATTGTGTTTATTTCATCACCCTGGCTGCGGAACCAAGAAATTCTGTGCACAATTACTGCTGCCTCCTCATGCTCAATGGTCATGTCCAGAGGCCTGAAGGAAAACTATGCGACAGTCACAGCCTCTCACAGAAGGGTGTTCACTTTGAATATCACATTGAATACAATAAAATTGACCACCTGCATAATTAGTTGGATGAACCCAGCAGAGTAATCATGGAACAAGTATATTTTTGGCTCATAGTAGTTCATAACCTCCTATACCCACAGTTATCTAAAAACAGAAACAATAATATCTGAAACATGTTAGCTCAGGAGTTATTGACAAAATGGGGTGAGTTTCTGTTGCATACAGTCTGACTCAGATGAATGCATTATGCATCTTGTTCAGTTTTTCTTCTTGACTTGGATTCAGACAGTATTTATGGGAGAGCTAACTATGGGATCATCAGAATGGTATGAAAAAAAAAATAAACAAGGAGACTCATGTGTCTATGTGACCCAGACTATTAACTGTGTGTTGGATCATATATGGGTTGGTAAGAAGCTATTATAGATAGCTAGATAGAAATTTAATTTTTGAAGAGGACGTCTGTGAATGTGTGACATTCTGCCAATATTAGTGATTCTGTAAAACTTACCTTTTGAGTTGAGTAAACCAGTATGTGCTGATGAGTGACAGAGTGCAGTGAGATGCTGAGATGCAACACCAAGAACAGTTAGAATAACTCAAGCTGTCATTCTGTGTCTGTATATTTACACGATAAATAATACCTATATCTTTTCTTGTATTCACAGTAATTTAGGATGTGCGCCTTAGTAATCACTGTTACTGGTTGCTTATACCAAGCCACAGTGTTTTAACCACATAATAAGCCTTCTAGTATTAGCATACATCAGGAATGCAGATGCAAACTGTTCATGTAGAAATGGTCATGGCATGTACATGTGACCATGAGGCTTGGCTTCCCATGATCTGTTGATCACTTTATTGAGTCCAGTTGTGGTTTTCTGTGATGTCTCATTCCCTATAAATAGAAGCTACTTTCATGGTAGCTACACTTATCTGTGGGAGTAGGGATAGATTTATAATGTAGTTAGGAAGTAAGCTGGTCTCACAAAGAGGCAGTAGTAGATTCTTTTTCTAACATCCATGACCTCACTAGAGGTCTACTCTGAGAAGAGTGGTAAGTTTCTAATACCGTGCATGGTTTCCCTTCTGCAGGGCTTAAATTCAATTAGACGGTAGTTACCACCAATATATTCACTGCATTAATGTACCTTTTTCAGGTATTTCTCCATGATGTTCATTGTTGAGTGCTTCACTCTATTGGCAGCTTTCATGGTACTTCCTGATACTATAGAATCTAGATTTCAGGAAGGAGAATTTCAGGTTAAATCCAGCTTGAATAATCCCACTCCTTTACCCTAAGTGTGTGCTATCTTCTGAAAAGTGACCAAAAAGTCAATATGTGTGTGTGTATGTATAGATATATGTATGTGTGCAAAGACATACATACACACACACACACACACACACACACACACACACACACACATATATATATATATATATATTTGCATATGTTTATTTATATGTATATGTACTTATAATATGTGCATGTGTATATGTGTATTTGACTATATATTTGAAATATATATACACAATACACACATATATATATGTGTATATATATATATATATATATATATATATATATATATATATATATACATATATATGTGACTAAATATATTTGTTATACGTAAAGCTAAGTCAAATCCATCCCATCCCATCAATTAAAAAAAAAAAAACAATAACAATGAGTACAGAACAAAGAATTCTTCTGGAAGCGTTTCAATTATGGAAAAGAATCAAATTATAGCGTAAAAGACATGCACTGAAAAGACAATGACAGTGAAAAGATGAAATAGAAATTCACATCAGGTAAACTTGAAAGCAAAGAGAAGATCTTTATATTTATAAAAGGTAAAGTGTTCAGTTGTCACTGGTGGCCGAGGACATGTTCCACAGCTCAGAGTCTCACATGCCACCTGACTGTTCATGAAGCTGCAGAAGAGGAGCATAAGGTGAACCAAGTGTCATTTTACTCTGCTAAATGGAATGATTTGTGATATGGATGAGATCATTTATGCCCTAAATATTTTTACACCAAGAAGTAGAAATCAAAAACTCATGGGTGAGCAAAGAATTGTCCTGTGAGGCAAATAAAAACAAAGAATGATAACACAAATAGTATAATTAACTTCCTTAATTTACCTACAAAATTAGCAATTTAACACACACGTGATCGATACTTAGGTAGCTAATTAGATAATCATTAGGAAATGGGAACTATACAAATTCTATTCTATTTTAAATCAATGTTTGCATTAGTCCATATAAATATTCAAAATATTCATATGAAAATGGTTATTGTTTATGGTTCCTATTTAAAAGAAGAAAAACTCATTTGAGAATTATTGTGTATATAATGTTATCATTTATTTGGCATTAAATAGAGAAATATCAGTAACCTAACCTAAGAGAATAAGAAAAAATTAAACTGCAATTAATAGTTATATTTGTTAATAATGGATTAACAAATTACCAGGCAATTGCCAATGCATCGAAATGGATCTATTTCCTAAGGGCTATGATGTTGGTTGTAAAAGATAGACATATAATATATCTACAACCTAGGGATTATGTTTCCTTGTAATTGTGATTTCTGCTTAGATATATGCTTTATCCATAGATTCATCATAGTATGTTCTACTTCTTTACATGGAAATCCAGTTGGTACTACTAAAATTCCATATTTAGATACATCATGTTATACTATGCAATAATTTCTTTAAAATTTTAGTCTCAGTGACCCTATAGATCCTCATTGTGATTTGTCTTTCTCCCCAGTATTAACTCATTCCTTGACTTTGCATGACTCATCTATGTGCCTATTTGCCCATTTCCAAGTCTTCTGTGGAACTGAAGCTATCTGAGGGTACGATCTGGTCTGGCTCATTTGCTATGTATTCCAAGTATCGGGACCCCCTGCCCTGAAAATGCAGAGTCTTCAAACACACTTGTGAATTTTCCGAGTCAGACACTGTTATCACCATGATTTCTCATATAAGAAAACCAAAGTGTGGCAAATCCAGAAGCTACTTGCCATCAGTTGGCACTGGCCTGTCACAAGATCAGATGATTATTCATTGTGTTTATTCAGTTTAGCTGACAATCACTGCGCTGCACGTAGTTTTGGAACATGAAAGCAGTAGAAGCAGTTAAAATTTTTAACCAAACTTGATTCACCGGAACATTTAAAAATAGGTCAAATGTTTCTTGTTACTAATAAAGAATGGAGTAAAATATAGTAAACGATCTATCAGCCTCAAGAATCCATACAGACCAGATACTGTAGAAATAAGTAGGAAATGTGGAAGCAAAATATAAAGAGCGATCATAAGTTTCTAGGAAAATTCAAATTTTTAAATAGACAATAGTTTTTAAAATGATACATATTTACCTTCTGGTAAATACAAGCTAATTGTACAGTTCAGCAGTGATATATTGCCCAGAGGAAACTAAACACTAGCTTTACTCTAACCACAACTCTAGGCCTACTTATCATTTTTGAAGTAATGACAATACGAAGATCAATTAATTCACAAAATTTACTCAAATGTGTCTCATAGTTAAAGCCATAGAGAGTCTAAATATTGTCATTATAAATTTAAAATAACAAGGAAAATGATGAATCACTTTGCTTTGTCAGACGTCATGATTTTGGGAGATTCAGACGACATACAAAGACCCCTTCCCCAATTATTCTGTACAATAATTACAAATTAATTATTCATAAAGTAATTATCAATGCATGAATAATCTAATTCTACCAAGGATGTCTGGAAACAGGCACTCCCATGTATTTGATGGTTAGAGCACAAAAGGATAATCTTCTGATTAGTGCCATATAGTAGAAGCACTAAGATATTTGTACTGGTAAAAAAAAACAAAAAAACTCTTAAGTTTCTGTTGAAAATAGATTAACATATTGATGGGTTTAAGATAAGAATGCTCATTTGAACACAATTTAAAATGGGAAAACAAATATGAAGTGAAAACTTATGGTGAGAAAACTCTGCACTGGACATTTCGTTTCTTGAAATGGATCTATTTCCTAAGGGCTATGATGTTGGTTGTAAAAGATAAGACATATAACATATCTACAACCTAGGGATTATGTTTTATTGTAATTGTGATTTCTGCTTAGATATTTGCCTTATCCATAGATTCATCATTGCACATTCTACTTCTTTACATGGAAATCCAGTTGGTACTACTAAAATTCCATAAGTCACAACTGTTTAGCATTACGGATGCTTCTTGTCCTAATGCCTCCATACCACTCTCACCTTGACAGTTTCCTTTTCCCATTTCTGTGGTCCAGACACCCTGCCCTTTCTCCATGATACAGGTAGACAGGTCTTCTCTGACCTTCTGTCCTTTCCATACGTGTTTGCTTGTAACAGCTTTCCTCACCTCCTCAGACTAGATTCTACTCAGTCTTCAGTTGTCTATGGCATCCCTGCTAGACAGTGTCCTCTTTCACTCCATGTCTTGGTGATTTTTCTGCTACATCACAGGACTGAGTGTAGAGAGCCACGCCCGAGCTGGTTCTGTCGCCATTCCAAGATGGCGCCGACATCCTGTCACCACCCCCAGCCTGGGACAAGCAAACAAGTTCAGTGCGCATGCGCTTGTGACAAAGCCACGTAAGTCACCGCCCATCCCTGGGCGTAACTTGAGGTAATGGGCAGTCAGCCAATCCTGATGACGCATGTCTCACTGAGGTGTATTTAAGTGGGACCCATCTTGGGCTTGCCCTCTTTCTCTGCTTGATGTAATAAAGGTAAGCTTGCAGAAAGATTCTGGTGTCCATGTCCGTTCTTGCTGGCGAGGTGGTAACGTGGCCATTTACAACTGAGAACTACAAAAGACAAAGTGCCATTTTCCTCCATCTTATAGAAGCCTTTCTATTAGAGATGACCTGAGTTTCTGTCAAAGTGGGTATTTTGTCCATACCCACAGGGTGGCTCCCTCTAAGCTCACACACTTAGATTCTGATTGCATAAAATACTGCAAAATTTGTGAGAACAATATTTAACAATGTGAAAGCAAACTTGGATTCCACATATAAACTTATGCCCAATTAAATCAGAGTGAGATATAACTAGAAATTTAAATGAGTACCCTCAATCTGAACTCAATCATTTGTTATTTTGATGTCTACAACAACCTTGCAAGTAGAGTCTCTGTTTCCATGTTCTGCATCCTGTAGCACTTTTATTTATAAATCTGTCCTAATTTTTGTCAGCTCCTATAAGGTTCCTGGATGAACTCCTGCCCTAAGGACAAAAATCAAAACTCTAAGTTGCCTGTCCAGATGTACACAATAATTTACTCTACTTTTCTATTAAACATAATCAAGTGTGGAGCTGAGACAAAAGGATGGACCAACCAGTGACTGCTACAGCCAGGGATCCATTCCATAATCAGCCACCAAACAAAGACACTATTGCATACTCCAGCAAGATTTTTCTGAAAGGGCCCTGATATAGCTGTCTTGTGTGAGGCTATACACAGAAGTGGATGCTCACAGTCAGCTGTTGGATGGAACACAGGGTTCCCAATGGAAGAGCTAGAGAAAGTACCCAAGGAGCTGAAGGGGTCTCCAACCCTATAGGTGGAAGGACAATATGAATTAACCAGTACCCCCAGAGCTCATGTCTCTAGCTGCATATGTAGCAGAAGATGGCCTAGTTGGCCATCATTGGGAAGAGAGGCCCCTTGGTCTTTCAAACTTTATATACCCTAGTACAGTGGAATGCCAGGGCCAAGAAGTGGGAGTGGGTGGGTAGGGGAGCAGGGCAAGGGTGGGAGAGGGTATAGGGGACTTTCAGGATAGCATTTTAAATGCAAATGAAGAAAATATCTAATAAAAAATTGGAAAAAACGTAATTAACCCGAAACTTATTGAATATTTACTTTCTTCCTAATTACTTCTATTCTACACATTTGATTTTATTAAATCTTTTTCAATACTCTATGGGTTGTGTATTATCACTAGGGTCCCAAGTTTTAAATAACTTATCCTTAAACATCCAGGGAGAATGAGTAAGACGAGGCTTGAATTTGAATTCTCTGATTTCAGATATCAAGACACTTTCTGGTCTTTTTGGATGAGGAAGTTACTCATTTTTCCAGATCTTCTAGAAAAGAAAGCCATCACAGGTTTCGTTAAGAATTTGTAAGATACATACAGAAAACATTAATTTCTGAGAACTTGGATGTGAGGAAATGACATTTTTGATTAATTATAAGTAATCAAGATTAATGAAGTGATAAAATTCCAAATGAAATATCTTAGAAATCATTAGAAGATAGTGCTATACAAAAAGCACTGAGAGAATCAGAATAATAATTAGACTGCCAAAAAGAGCCATTGTGAAATGTTTAAATTGGCATCTCTGGAATGGAAAAGCTTGGTTAATTTTAAATATCATTTCTCACAACATGCTCACCTGATATCATGATGGTCTGTCAAGAAGTTTTTTTTTTTTTTTAAACACCTCTTTGTATGGAGCAATTAATTCAATCTAATTTGATACAAGAATATAATATTGAATGCTTTAATATTTATTTCAGTTATTTTGAGTCTAAATTCCAAGTAAAGAGATGAAAGTTATGCTATTTTTTTTTCTAATGAAGTGGTTATTTTTTGCTTCCATCTCAGATTTTGCACAGTATCACTGGCAAGGGAGAGAAAGGTGCGAACACTAGACAAGTCTATATATTTTTTTTAAATTAAAAACATTAAACTTATTGAACATTTATTTTCTTTGTATTTGCTTCTTTTATATAATATGTTTTGATAAAACTCTTCTACGTATGATATGAGTTGTGGGTATCACCAGGGTCCCAAATTTTAAGTAATTTGTCCCTTCACATCCAGAGAGAATGAGGAAGAACAGGTCTTGAGAGTTGAGACTCTGTGGTAGGCTGTACCAGAACAGCGGTAGGATCAACTTGCCCCTGTTTATTGGCTTCCAAGTGTTGTGGATGGAGCTGAGGGGCACCATACCAGGAGCAAACCTTTCCACTATTTTTGGTGGGAGTGCATATTGAAATGCCTTGTTTGTAGTAGGTGGTTCTTCAAGTCCACTCATCCCCCACCAGATCCCAAATCACGTGGAGGAACTGGCTCTCACTCCTTAACAGCTTGGCTCCCCTGGCTAAGGACAGGGATGTCTCTGGCAGTTCTAGCAAGATGCTATGAGGAAGAAACTGAGGTGAAAAGAGATTGCTCATGTTTGCCACGTTAAGTTTAAAACTTTATAGGAAAATGTGGAGCGAAGGTCGTGAATCAATCTGTGCAAGACTGAAGGCCGATTTGAAAAGTAAGACTTTTTTTTTTTTTTTAGAATTATTTTCATGCAGGCTCTTGTCACGTTCTGCCTCTGGCTCCCAAGTGCTTGTGTCTCTATCCTCGACTCAACCGTTTGACTTGAACACATGATCTTTTTAAAAATCTTTGACCTTGTCTACAAAGTGAAATCCTGAGGCCCCATCCTTTTCTCTGAACATTGTCGTTAGTGACCTGTATATTTTCAGCTCTAACTACTATAAGATTCCTCTTGGAGATCTGCCATACCAGGACCAGAGCCTAGGCTCACAGGAAGCATACTAATGATAGGAACTTTATTTTGAAACATAATTAGAACATAGATGTATTAATGCTCAAAGCTAAACTTGCTGCATCTGGGTGATATTCTAGGCTTTATGTACTCATGCTAAATCTATTGTTTTCCATTACATAAGCCTCATGACTATCTGCCCCTGTGTGCCATGTGAGTAAGATTGGCTGTGGCCCTGTAGTACAGTGGTTTTGGGATCAGTATTTGCAATCAGAGATGGCCTCAAACTGATGAAAACTTGAACAATTGTCTTCAGCATTTCGCATCCTATTTCCCTTTTATGAGTAATTATTTGTTTTGGGCACATAGGAATGAGCATTTGTTTGGGGCTTATAAAGGTCCAGGTATTCTGTGAAGCTCTTTGTTGTACTGAAACATACACTCCTGAGAAAAATCTCCATTTTACGAAAATTCACACTCAAACCAAACTTACTAAGCCCAGCCTGCTGCCTCTTATAACCGAGAACTATAATTGCCTTTGGAAGTTAATGCAATAATTCAATTGTATTTTATACTCATAATGCTTAAAACACTACCAGGACCTTGATTTTTACTCAATTATGTTAGTGTGTTTTGGCTCCTTAAATCACCTTGTGACAGCCTTTAGGTTTTTATATGATTTTGCTATAATTATTGATGCATATTCGTATGCATGCATCCTGATAACTTTGAATATTAACCTTGCTTTTTGATACCAAGGTTATCCTTTTTCTTCTGTGATCCTGCTTTTATAATGACTAAATGTATCTGACTCTCAGCATTATTTACCCCTATGCATTTGATGCCAAATATTTCACCGTGGCTATTTATTAGCTTATTACATGGCTTGCCCCACAGATCAGAGTCGGTTCTTCAGTGGGAGACCCACTAGAAATTTGAACACCATACACGTTGTTCATTGCTTTATGGGCAAATTTGAAAACTTTAAAAGCTCAGCTCTCCTTCTTTCTACTTTCTAATGAGCCCTTCTTTCTGGTGACCTCACATTCAGAATCTATCAATTTATTATAGCTAAGGCAGAAATCTAATTATTTTAGGTGAAAAAAAATGGAAGAGAGTGTGGTAGAAATCACCCAAAAATGGGTGGTGACTTCACTCACTTCAACCACAGCAAGAGAGAGAGAGAGAGAGAGAGAGAGAGAGAGAGAACTTTGTGCTTCTGGAGACACAGACTACATCTAGGACTGTTATGCAGAGTTACCTTTTCTTACAATTATTTTTCCCTTCATGTATCTGCAGGACTAATCTGAGGCACGAGCTTTTTAGAGTGGCCTATTGTAGGAACAGGGATTTAATCACATTAATAGCTTAAGAGGACTTCTTAAGAAGGTTAGTCACTTAATCTTTCTGAACCTCAGTTTCCTCATTTATGAAATGCGAATAATATGAGAATAGAGCATAATAAAGATAATTATGCAGTGATCAAGGACAGAATTATAGGCTTAGACACTGTGGGAAATAGAAATCAGAGTGGTAGCATCCCCTAGGCAGCTGCATTGTCCCCTCTTCATTGGAAACTGGGGACAGACAGATACAGATGTGCAAAACCGTTGCTCTCTGCTAAGAGACAAGAAGAATACAATGGAAAGGCAGACAATAGGCAGCAGTAAGACTCCCCAACTTCCTTCTGAATTTCTTGCAAAACCTTCGCTCCACTCATCTTCTACTGCTTCACCCGAAGTCTTTGTTATTCCAGGCCTTCTCAATAGGATGATGGGAGAGCTTTCCACATTGCAAAGCCTTTATTATTTCTAAAATCTCCATAAAGAGTCACTTCTACCTCCCCGCTATGTCTCAATTCTTCCTACGCTTGATCCTATTTGATTTTATTGTTGAGGTCATTTCTCATTGACGAGCTGTACACTACTACATATTACTCAAGGCTCTTAAAAACATGCACTCAGCTCTGTGTGACTGGAGAATAAAAGAACAAGGAGCTCGCCACTTGGCTGTGATGTGACTCTTTCTTTATAGAGGACCTGAGAAAGAACGGAAGTCTTAATACAAGACCCGAGAAAGAGTTAAAGTCTGGATATTGGAAATTTATAGAGGACTAGGCAGAATGGACCGAAGGACAGTTACAGTCTGTGGGAACTCAATGGAGGCAGATGTCAGTGGAGATAGTGGCTGTGGTCACAGGGCTGGGGGTAATCTGGTAGCCTATGGGACTGTGGTAGTGGGACATGCAAGTTCACAGACAAGCAACAGCTTAGTCATAGGGCTGGCTGGATAGGTGAAACTAAAATATGTGAATGTACCCTTAGAAAGAACCAGATCCCACTATTTGGATGATTCAAAACTCCTCTCTGGCCAGGTCTTTAAGAGAGACTTCTCTGACATTTTTCATATTGACAGATTCGGATATTGTCAGGATAGCTGCCTAAAGTTAGGGATGGGGGCGGTCTTCCCTTCTCTTGTTCTCTTCTTTCTTTTTATTTTTGTTATTTTTCTTGCCGGCATTTAATTGCCACCTTTATTTCTTTTGAGACTCAAGACATCTGCTTTCCCGGTTGAGAGGTGCAGTGCATGGTGAAGACAAAGAGAAGATGAATACGTGTGCTCCCCCATGAGCCCGTGTCTATCCCCCTCCTCCTCCTTTTAATTATTCACCACAGTCCTGGTTCTTTATTCACATATCCTCTCATCTCAGTGTTCATGTCACATTGTTATTCTTAAATCATACTCACTGGAGGGAAGAGAGGCTTGTCTAGGACTTAAAATATGGAGGTTACCAACTTATAATGCACGTATGTAAAGCAGAGCGCCACGGTGCTTCCTCGGGCTCTTCGGAACCACTCTGGAATGCTACACCAGAGCTGAGCACAAGGACATGAAAGTTTTCCATCAGTCTCCCAGTCTTTTTTTCCCCCGCCACCCCTCCCACGGATGAGGACCTTTGAGCACAGACGTTCATAAATTAAAGTGTGTTGTTAATTATTCTTAGACACCAGAAGCAGTTCTTTCAAATAGAACATACATTAGACTTCAAAAAGCATTCTATTCCCAGCTCTTTCTCACCAACTCTTCAGTGGATTTCTAAAGAAGAAATAAAAGAGATTTCTTTAAAACAATAAACATACATATGTAGAAAGAATTTTTTTATGATAAAAAAGAAAAAAACCCCAAATGTCTCAGTTTTGCTGATTTTTCTCAGGGGGAGGGATATGTCACTGAAGACTGGAAGCATTTCATCTGGAAATGAGGGAGAAGATAGAATCATTTCTTATCCATACTATTCTCTCTTCTCTCTCTCTCTCTCTCTCTCTCTCTCTCTCTGTCTCTCTCTGTCTCTCTCTGTCTCTCTCTCCCTCCCTCTCTCTCTCTGTGTCTCTTTCTCTCTGTGTGTGTTTCTCTGTCTCTCTCTGTCTCTCCATGTCTCTCTTTTCTCTCCCTCTCTCTCCAATCTTTGTGACATTTTTGATCCTTTATTCCAACATTTGCTTTTGTTCCACAGTTAGCTATTATACATCATGCTAAGTGTTGGTGATTGATAAATGTTCTCTGCTCTCAAAAATTCTTCGAGTTAAAAAAAACAACCACTAATTTAATTAAGTAAAAATAAAACAAGAGTGAAGACTAAATACATACGTATTGGAACATTGGTATGCTTACCCCTGTACCACTCCTATGGGGCAACATCTCCTAACCCCAAATGTGCCAAATACAGTAGCTTTCGTTATCATGATTGTACCATTGTTGGCTAACCTTTGTGCATTCTGTGCATACTTTATACCAGCGGTCAGTTGGGTGGCCCAATACATTTCCAGCTCTGTGGAGGGTGTGCTTGCAAGGCCTCAAGAAATAGGCTATAAAGCTGGGCTGTAGCTCAGTGATAGAACACTTCCCACACATCACTAAGGGCCCAGGATTCAGTCCCTGGCACATGGGGAAAAAAAAAAGGCAAAGAGACAGGGATAGACTACAGCCAAAAATACCACCACATAAATACAAGGAGAACAACGATTCTTTTTTACTCGCTTACTGTATTCTTTCTGTAAAAGGAGAGATATGAGATACTGAGAAACAGTGAGGGAATTTTCATCCATTTGTTATCCATGCTCTGGTGTGTCATGTGTTTAATGCTGCATGCTGCACAGCTACAGGCACTTGGGCCTGACAGGTTTGGCAAAGGAATGAAGAAAAACAGACAGACAGATAAATACACAGAAAAGTTGGCGTTGGGTGTCAAGGCTTTCAGCTGGGGAAAACATGGTGCTCTGCAAGCTTAGCATGTTTGCTGTCTAGACTTGAACAGAGCAGCAGGGTTATTGCATATACCTGAACAAGGAGGCTGGGGTATTGCAAATGAGATAATCAAGGAGAAAGGGTTTATCGTATTCATATATAGCTGGGTCAAGGAGAAAGGTTTAGCTGATTCTGGGTATGAATTGTCTTTGTCAGCAAGAAATTTTAGAGTCATAAGTATCCAGACAGAGAAAAATATGGTAGATATTTTCTACACACATGATTAACATACATACTCAGACTAAGAGGGAAAGCTATGCATTTTCCCATGGGTCAGAGCCCTTAGGGTCCTTGGCATATGCATCCATTCATTTACTACTAAGCTCATGCCCGGCTTCTTCCATACCCTAAAGTTTAACAGTTACCTTTTGGAGGTGGTTTTCATCTTTGGCCAGGCAGTAAGAAAGCCTCAAGTTTTGCCTTTTCTCATTCCAGTTATGTCATAAATAGATATTTAATTCGCTCATGTTTTTTGTCTGACCATTTCAGACCTGTAATTCAGAATACCAGGGAGTAACCCTGGAAACAATTGATTTAAATAATTTGCCCAGGGAATTTCTATCTGTATTCAAATATGAGAATCATCAGTCTAAAAGAAGTAATTATGTAAATATTTCTTTTCTAGTTCAAGGTATAAGCAGAGGTATGCATTATATGGAGAAATTAGAAAATTATACAATTTTACCTCATCTAGCAATAAATTTTCTTGATTCCAGATATAAGCTTTAATACCCTAACCCAACAGGAGAGCCGTTCTGCATTGTGTCACCATGATAATAGGAGTATAAGAAGACTGAGTTCAAAGGTGAGTGAGGATTTGTGTCTTATCCTTTGGGTTACCTGTATGGTGTGTTTATAAGCACACCATACATATGTATGTATGTATGTATGTATGTATGTATGTATATATGTATGTGTGTTTCTTTTGCTTTCTGTTCTTACTTTCAATGCCACATGGGTTTTTACTGGAGATATATATGGCAAACTGTCTAGCTCAGACAGGTGTATACACACATAAAAATCACACCACATGCCAGGTGTGGTGGCACATGCCTTAAATCCTAGTACTGGGGAGGCAGAGGCAGGCAGATTTCTGAGTTTGAGGCCAGCCTGGTCTACAAAGTGAGTTCCAGGACAGCCAGGGCTACACAGAGAAACCCTGTCTTGAAAAACACAAACAAACAAAAAAAAAATCATGCCACACATGTATACACGCAAATACATTGATAAGTGGGTCATGCAACAAATAAATTAAAGTAAAATATCAGTTTTCCCCTATAATTTATGAGGTCATATTTCCAATCTTCTGCCATTGTATATATCTTCTATTCTTAAGGCAGTGATAAGTGTACTTCCTATTGTACCTAAATTTATTTCCCTCTTGTAAGTCTTTTCTCCAAAAACAGACTTTTGGGAATGCTAGATTTTTCTCTTCTGTGAAAATTAGTACTGTTCAGACCAAACAGGCATGGCTTCCTTCTTTGTAAAATTAAAAAATACTGAAAGGTGACAGTCATGGCCCTGTGTAATAAAGTATTCCGTGTTCCCAACTTAAAACAGATTTGGTGATATTAACAAAACATAAAGGTATAGAATGAAGCTTTGAATTAAGCTCAGTCAAGTTGGCAGTGATTTTTTTTTTTCTGTAAGAAAGCAATAATAGTGGGGTCTATTTGAAGTGCTTTAGACATTGTCAATGTATCAAAAGTACAGATGCTTTTTTTCATTCTCTATGACCTCTCACTCCTTCTTGCCCAGAGAGTAGAACCACTCACACCCAAGGCTCTTCCATTTTTCGATTTTGTTCTTCACTGAAGCAAAAGAGCAATGAAGTTTCTGTAGGAGAAGTCATAGCTGCGAACACTAGAGCACATGGTGTGGACTTGAAGCTATACTGGAGAGTCAGCGATGCACTTTGTCTCATAACTCTTCACTTACAAGCATTCAGAATTGTGGCATGGAGTGAGTGCCAGACAGTCTTTTATTCTGTAGGCTAGATAAGGAAATAATGAAAGGCAGCAAAGACAGGCTCAACCAGGCAGAGAAGTTTCTGTGAACTTCCACTTACTCTCTCGCATTGATATTTGTCACTAAAGTGTACACTGTCCTCTGCTCTGTGTACCTTTGCTGCAGTATTCTAGAGATGTTTTTGTGCTTAATTAATAATTAATTAAGTCTTGGGGTAAGTGTCAAATGCAATTGGATTCTCTTGTTAAAGTTTGCATTTTATCTAAAGAAGTACACATTGTTTTAAAAATAGCTATTTATTTTCTGGTTAATGTTCAGAAAATATTATAACACAGAGAAAATCCAAGCAAGAGATTTTATCGTTACCCAGAAATTTCAGTGAAAATATTCTGGTATTTTATAGTTATATAGTTATGTATGTATGTATGTATACATGTGTATGTATGACTTTTATAGTATTCCTGCTATGGGAATTTTGCTTTGTTCTGTTTAGATCATATTGTATATGTCTGTCTCTAACATTGTCAAATACACTATATATCGTGGATTCTTTATGGCTATATATAATACTGTTAATTTTATAAATACCATGGTTAATTAATCTCTGATATCTTTATCTATCTGTAACTTAAAAAAAAAACACAAAGTACTATGTTATGTGTCACACCCCTTCAAAGACCTTTTATTCTATAGCTTTGCTTTATCCTTTAAGTAGAAACAGCAAGCCAAATAAGAATTTCTCAAGGCTATTCATACATCAGTCCCAAGAACATAATAAGCTTCTTATATTAAATATTGGAAAATTTCTACCCAGCCATAGGCTCTTGACCTCAATAATGTTGTCAGGTATGAATTTTACACTGTAGAAAGGGCCTGAAAACCAAATATGGATTGTTAAAACATGCAAGAAAAGAGGTTGGTTATTCCTTTGATATTTGTGCCGCTATTGTCTAACCAGTTCGAGGGTGAGAACTTAGTATTTTTACTCTCTAGATAAAGTATTAAAGTAACTACTAGTGACTTATGGTTACACCCATGGACTTATCGAACCTCATCTGTGATACTTATTTCTGCAGTGGAGAATGTTTAACACAGGGAGTCACAACTGCTCAAGATTCAGAGAATAAGAGACCAATCATGGGCCGGGCAGTGGTGGCACACGCCTTTAATCCCAGCACTCGGGAGGCAGAGGCAGGCAGATTTCTGAGTTTGAGGCCATCCTGGTCTACAGAGTGAGTTCCAAGACAGCCAGGGCTACACAGAGAAACCTTGTCTCGAAAAAACAAAACAAAACAAAAAACAAAACAAAACAAAAAAAAAAGACCAACCATGGAATATTCATCACTAAATGGGTCATTTATGTCATATTGCCTCTTCTTAAGACTCAAGGACCATTATAGAAGAAGGAAAGGCAGAAAGTAATAGCAGCGTTGGGGGATGACTACAAGGAAATTGTTTTCTAGACTCAACAGGGAAGTTGTACACATGAACTCAGATTTCTTACAGAATCCACAAGACATGTGAAATCTTACGGTAGAAAAAGTTCTTCCATGGAGGCAGGGAAGTGGGCATGAAGTCTCATTCATAGCTGGGTAGCTATTAGTGACAGGTACTGGGAAGGGAAGAAATAGATATTTTTAAGGGTGTTGCCCCTGGAAGCTTGACCATGATCCAACGATGGTCAGAAACTCAAGGCAGTGTCTGGACAGAATAGGTTAAAAGAAAAATGAGGACAAAATGTTGGATGAAGGGCAAAAATGAGACACAAGTCCAGGAAGAATTGGAGGAGAGATTTAATATAATTAAAAAAATGTATGAAATTCTCAAAAAATTAATATACAAAACTGGAAGCAAATGCCCTTCAACCAAATAATAGATACAGAAAATGTGGCTAATTTACAAAATGGAATACTATTCAGCTATTAATAAATGAGGACATCATGAATTTTGTAGGCAAATGGATGAAACTAGAAAAAAATATCATCCTGAGTGAGGTGACCGAGACCCCCCAAAAATGCATGGTATATACTCACTGATAAGTGTATTGTAGCCAAAAGTACAGAATACCCATAATACAACTCACATACCATATGACATTTAACAAGAAGGAAGGTCCATGTGAGGATGCTTTAATCCCACTTAGAAGGGGGAACAAAATAATCACAGGAGGCAGAGGAAGTGAGAGACACAGGTGCGAGAAGGGAGGGATCAGGGAACAAGGGGTCAGTATCAGGCTTGGGGAGATACAGGGGTGAGGCCCAGGAGAATGAATGGAAATATGCAGCTGCCACGATTGGAGGTAGGGAGTGGGGAAAACCTATAGAAATTCCCAGAGACCTGGGATGTGAGAAGTTCCCAGGAATCAGTGGGCATGACCTTAGCTGAAATGACCAACAGTGGGGAGATGGAACCTGAAGAGACCACCTCCAGTAGTTAGACAGGGCCCCAAGTGGAGGGATAGGTACACCAACTCACCTTCATAGTTTGTGACCCAGAATTGTTCCTGTCAAAAAGAAATGCAGAGACAAAAATGGAGCAGAGACTGAAGGAATGGCCAACCAGTGACCAGTCCAATATGGAATCAGGCACCAAACCCTGACACTATTACTGATGTTATGTTGTGCTTGCAGAAATGAGCATGGCTGTCTTCTGAGAGGCTCTACCAGCAGCTGACTGACACAGATGTAGATACTTCTAGTCATCTTGGACTCAGGTTGAGATTCCCTGTGGAAGAGTTGGGGGAAGGGTTGAAGGAACTGAAGGGGATGGCAACCCCATAGGATGACCAAAGTGTCAAACAACCTGGACTCCTGTGAGCTCCCAGAGACTAAGTTGCCAACCAAAGAGCAAATACTGGCTGGTCTGAGGCCCACAGCACTTATGTAGCAGAGGGCTGCCTTGTCTTGACTCAGTGGGGAAGAAAGTACCTAATCCTGTAGAGATGTGATTCCCCAGAAAGGGGGAATACGGGGGGACGGGTGGCATCTTCTGAGAGGCAAAGTGGAGAGGGAGATTGAGTGAAGAATTCTTGGAGGGGAGCAACATTTGGGAAGTAAATAAATAAAATAATTTTTTAAAAAAGGAAAATGTAAATGTGGGGCTGGAGAGTTGCCTTAGTGGTTAAAGACAGTGTGCTTTCTTGAAAAGACCTGATTTTGGTTTCCAGAACTTAGGTTGGATGGCTTACAACCATTTGTAGGTTTGATTCCATTATCTGGCCTTTGCTAGAATCTGCACACATGCCAGTGTACCCATACAAAGACATACCCACAATTAAAACTAATATCTTTTAAAATATTGCAAATATAATTAGTAGTACAGAACTTAAAGGTCTATTATTTTAAATATAGAAGGTAGCATATAATCGTATGAACTCTTAAACTTTAATACTTTTCTCTAGCTTGGAACAAGGAGAAGATTTACTAAAGAAAGAGTTAGTAATAGTGTAATCATAAGACAGATTTGACAAGCTGATTTACCACTAGGTAATAAGATCCTCTGTGAAGTACTGTAGAAACACTCTCAGGGAGGGTTAGCTGACAACCAACAGAGACTCTAGTTCTACAGCTGCAGGAAACTTTCCATTGTTTCTAAAGCACGATAACATGGAACTAGTGAGCCATCAATATGATTTAGATACTCTGAAACACCAAGAATGCAACTGATCCAATCCAGAGATTTGACCTATAGAACCATGAGGTGATAGACTGGCATCACTTTCAGGTGCTGTGTTTACAATAATTTGCTAGAGTAGTAATAGAAAACCAAACTCACAGCCCAGAATGTCTTATTTACTTAATGACCAAACTGTCTCTTCTGTTTTGATGAGGTCATTACTAATTTTGATACCAAGTTTTAGAATTTTTTTCTATGTAGCATTAAATTTGATATACACAATAGATGCAATAAAAAGCAAATATTGAGTCAGGCAGGATAGCACATGCTTTAAGCTCAATGCAGAGAATTGAAGGAGCAGTTGAATCTCTGATCTCTAAGCTAGCTTGATCTGCATGGTGGCTTCCAGTAAACCAGTACAGGCATCTGGGGTTACACTGAAAGTCCCTGTTTAAAAAAAAAAAAAAAAGAAAAAAGAAAAAAGAAAAATTAAATATTTATTGGATCCAGCAAAACCAAATAAAGATATTTGCCACCAAACCAGATGGCCAGAGTGTGATCCTAAGTTACATATGATAAAATGAGAGAATCAACTTCTACTTTACAAATTGTCCTCTGGCCTCCAAATATGTACCATGATGCTCAGGCATATACACATACTTACCCTTGAATAAATAAACAAACATGAATTACATTGTGCCATAGTACACATTTGACTGTGGTATGAGGTCCCTTTGAGGTTGCGGACAGAGTTGTATTCTGAGGTGAGGAGTAAAATTATTTTGGATGACTCTATCTGATGAACTGGAAGTAGCATCTAGCAATAGTGACACAATTAAGATTAAAAATAAATATCATGTGGGCAATATAATGACTTGTATTCTAAGTATATACTTAAAAGGATGCTCGCTTCCATTCTTTCTAGGTATCATTTTATTGTCACTCAGAAGGATCCCAGAAGAGTAAATTTTCCAACGAAGACATTTTTATCTCCATCCTATTCTTTCTATGAATCCACAGGAAGATTCCATATTCCTATGCAACTAGTTTTTCTGTATATATATATATATATATATATATATATATATATATATATATATATATATGTTGTTTAACTGGTGATTATCTTTGTAATAGTAGATAGAGAGGATTAGCACTTCCATAAACTGTCAGGAGGCAGTTTTGCCCGTGTGAGTTCCCCACCAAATGTTAATTGAGGTATCATCTGTCCACGGACTCTCTTTGAATAATAGCATCTGCCCTCCCTGAACACAAAACTAGGAAAAATAATTTCAAAGATTTCTCCGAAGAAAGTCTCCTTTCTAACTCCATAAGGTTTTGAATTACATTTGGTGCTGTGCTCCTAGCAGACTTTCCCAGCAGATAGGATGGTGTTCCTGAGTAAATAAAGGTAAAATAAGGTGAAATCTTTCTCACTAATAAAGCCTGAACTACTGACTTTGAAAACTCTGCATTTATTTTATACAAGGAAGGACTGTTGGCACTCTTGGGAGAAATGAGAAACAATGAAAGATGCATAAAGACCGTAAAGGCAGGACCTGCTTAAGTGAGGTCAGAAGGAAAAGGGAGCAGGCATCTCTTAGGACCTGAGACACAACATGAGAAGCAGCAGAAGAGCAGAGCACACGTGCCTATCTGCTCACTTTGGTTGGCTTTCCCTACATCAATAGGCTTATTTTTCCTGTCATCTTCTAAAAAGGAACTTTGCAGCCTTACTGTCTGCCCCATAATAAATACACATAAAACGGGAGTAATTAATGTTGTCTATCAATGAAGGGAGTCACAAGTCATGCACTCATTCATCTGGAATGAAATGGACTCAGATCCCTCCGAGATTGTAGAGTCTGTTACTGGTTGGAGAAGTTGGACAAACTGATAGCCTCTGAATTGCCCCATAGGAAGCACAGTCAGGGAAGGATACTACTACCTCTTTTGACTCTGAAGGCCACACCTTCTTGAGGGGCCTCTAGGTAGGTGTCTTAATCTCTCACTTCCCATTGTAGTGATTAACAGGTTTTAGCATGCCTGCCATATACATTGTGACTCTGTGAGCCATATCCAGCATCTGCCAGCACTCGGTGAAAGGTGATGAGGTCACAGGAATGTACTGGCTAGTTTTGTGTGAACTTGACACAGCTGGGGTTATCACAGAGAAAGGAGCTTCAGTTGGGGAAGCACCTCAATGAGATACAGCTGTGGGGTATTTTCTCAATTAGTGATCAAGGGGGAAAGGCCCCTTGTGGGTGGGACCATCTCTGGGCTGGCAGTCTTGGGTTCTATAAGAGAGCAGGCTGAGCAAGCCAGGGGAAGCAAGTCAGTAAGGAACATCCCTCCATGGCCTCTGCATCAGCTCCTGCTTCCTGACCTGTTTGAGTTTCAGTCCTGACTTCCTTGGTGATGAACAGCAATGTGGAAGTGTAAGCTGAATAAATTCTTTCCTCCCCAACTTGCTCCTTGGTCATGATGTTTTGTCCAGGAATAGAAACCCTGATTAAGACAAATTGGTACCAGCAGAGTTGGGTATTCCTGTGACAACCTGACCATGTTTTGGGGAGGACTGTGGAAGGACTTTGGAACTTTGGCCAGAAGATCCCTTTGGTGTTAAGAACTCTGTGAGATGTTGTGTAGGAGCTTGGAAGATAATGTTGAGAACAGTGCAGAAGATGGAGGCCTGGCTTGTGAAATTTCAGAGGGAAAATTAAAGACTCTTTTCAGGGCCATTGCTAATTTGGGAAGATTCTGTGGTTCTGGTTAGCTGGGGCTTAAGAATCAGCTGTGATTAATAAGATACCAGAACTACTAAAGCAAAAACTTGGCATTACTGGGACTATTGATGCTGGTTAGTTGGAGCTAAGAAATTAGCAGTGATTAAGAAGAGACCAGCATCACTGAGGTGACATCTTCTGGGAAGTGTTTTCTGAGAGCACAGTGGCTGTGTTCCAGAGATAGCCTTGTGCTGTGGCTGGACTTGGTAATGTGTAAGAGTTACCCAGGTGGTACTGGTTTTGAAGACATGAAGGGGTCATGCAGAGCAGCTGAGGCCACAGAAGCACTGTGAGAGGCCATGGAAGGCTATTGGTGAAAGTGCAGCCTCAGTTGTAATTGATGGCCTAGGACTGAAGGGGTCATGCAAAGGAGTTGAGGCTTGGCACCATGAAGAAAGCTTATGAGAGGCTAGTGTTGAAGCCTAGTTATAGTGGAAGACAGCAGCATTTTGGAGATGCCAGTATCATGAGATCACCAAGAACAGCAGCAGCAATGGAGTACAGGCATCTGGAGCCTAGAGGACAAAGCTGTGTGCTACAAAGGACAGGGCTGGAGAAGTGACCCAAGCCCTTGGAGAAGCCCAGAAGATCTGTAAGTTGGATCCCAGAAATTGTACAATTGGAGTTTAAATTTGCTTTTGATTGTGAATGTGCCCTGATATTTTTCCCTCTTGAAGTTTTTTTAGTGAAGCCCACAGTTAAGAGACCTTGAATTTTAAAGTACTTTGAATTTTAAAAGATACTGGATATTTTAAAGGGATTGAACTTTTAATATGTAAAGACTGTGGGACTTTTAAAGTTATTTAGATCTTGGGGATGAATAAGAACTATGGGTTGAGGCTTACTAGTGATGTGTTTGTGTGCCAAGTTGTCAAGGGGTCAATTGTACTTGTTAGTTTTGTGTCAACTTGATGCAGCTGGGGTTACCACAGAGAAAGGAGCTTCAGTTGGGGAAGTACCTCAATGAGATCTAGCTGTGGGGTATTTTCTTAATTAGTGATCAAGGGGAAAAGGCCTCTTGTGGGTGGGACCATCTCTTGGGTTCTATAAGATAGCAGGCTGAGCAAGCCAGAAAAGCAAGCCAGTAAGGAACATCCCTCCATGGCCTCTGCATCAGCTTCTGCTTCCTGACCTGCTTGAGTTCCAGTCCTGACTTCCTTGGTTGTGAACAGCAATGCGGAAGTGTAAGCTGAATAAACCCTTTCCTCCCCAACTTGCTTCTTGGTCATGATGTTTTGTCCAGGAATAGAAACCCTGACTAAGACAAGGACATATAAACTTTAAGAGCTGTCACTCTACCACAGTTTTGTGGAATACCCAGAGAAGAAGGGCAAAAGAAAATATGACTCATTGGATGAGGAGGACTGTGGATATGCCATGATTGTTAGACACATGAACTCAGCAGCAGCTGTTGTTGCCTGTTCAAGATCTTCACAAAATCATAAGAGAGAGGAAAAAAAAAAAAAGTCAGGGCCGGTAGGCAACCTGTGCCTGTGCCTAGAAAACTCATTGGCCTTAGGGCAGAGCCTACTACTATCCTGATAAATAGTCCAGTCCAACTCCTAATAATTTTTCATTATATCTGTATATTAGTGCTTGTCACCTTTATTCAGAGAAATTTCTTTTTGCAGTAGATGGCGATTGACACAGAGATGTACAACCCATCTAAGTTTAGAGAATTAGAGACTGCCTACAATTGCTCATCCCCCAATAGAACAACTTTATTAAACTACCTCCTCCCAACTTTCATATGCACGAATCATTGTAGAAGACCGGGAAGAAAGACTTTAGGAGTTGGAGGTGGTGGGTAATTTCAAGGAAACTACTTTCTGGATATAGCAAGGGGTCACACATATGAATGCATAGTGATAGTGACAGCACACAGTACACAAGACCTGTATGAATTCAAGTCAGATAAAATCCTCTTCTGGAGAGGGGAGGGGAGTACAAAGTCCCACTGTTAGCTCAGCTAGAAGCAAGTGATTGACAATTGATAGCTTCTAGGAGAGGAAGGAAGAGTCAATTTTCTTTTACTGAGACAGTCATTGGCAAGTTACACGTGTCTATTGGATAAGGACTTATACATCTACCTATGGGACACGTCAATTAGCCTTTGTTATTTTTTTTTAAATCCAAACAATGACAAACAATAAAACACACACACACACACACACACAAAATGAAGTTGGGAAAGAAAGTGTGTGTGTGTGTGTGTGTGTGTGTGTGTGTGTGTGTATGAAACTGGAGACCCCGGGAGTGGGGATTGGATATGTGCAAGATATAGTGTATACATGTATATTTTCTTAAAGAGTTGTTAGGTCAGTCACCCACTTCATTTTGATACTTTATTTGCTTGTCAGAGCTCCTGCAAGGACAATGTCTGGTTTATGTTTATCTTTGCTATATACCTCTTGCTTTCTATGTCTAACAAAATATTTTCCTCCCTTTGCTTAAAAGTCTCCATAATGTTTGAGCCTGCTTCAGTATCAACAGGCTCTGTGATGTTCTTAACCTTGCCCTATTGTCCCTGTATCCAAGGCCTTAGCTGAAAAAAACCAGGGCTTCCTTGCAGATGCCGCCTATTTCCCCATTGATATCAAGTGGAAATTGCATACATTCTGTCATTCCGTGGTTTTATAAGTAAATACATGGGAAGTGGCTGTCTCTCTTTAAATTCCCAGTGTTTGAACACACTTACGAGTGAGTACATCCTTCATGTGACTCTGTTCCTTTCATCATCACACAAATCACCTGCATCCTACCATGTTTATTTATCTCTCTCCCACTTCTTTCTCTTCAGACAAAGCCCCATTCTTAGACGATGAAGTTCAAAATCATGGTAGAGGATAGAATCATTGGAAGGGCTCCATCTTCATGCCTTCATGTCTTAGGAGCTTGATCTTACAAGGTGTTTAGTTTTGTTTTGTTTTGTTTTTGTTTTGTTTTGTGAGATAGCTGCTATGTAGCCTATGCTGTCCTTGAATTCTTTGTGACTTAAGCTGACCTTTGAAGTTCCAATCCTTCCACAGGCGTACATCTACCAAGAGCTGAAATTGTAGGTGTATTGCTGCATACCCAGTTCCTTTTACCATCCTCAGAATATGGTGTCATTTGTTGCCCTCAGTGTATATTGCTTGACTTGGAATATGACAGCCTCTCATATCATCTTATTGTTCTCAGAGTGTCTAGACTCCAATAGGTTCTATAAGCTAGAGTTATCTTTTTAAAGCCAAATCAAATCATACCAACTCCCTATTTGAAACTAACAACTTCAAGTTTCTGGTTTCACACAGTAAGAGCTTGAAGGTCTTCAGCCCTGCCTTATAGCAAAAGGAAAAGCTGGACTAACAAGAAATCAATGACTCTTCCTGTTCCCACCAGAGAATGGAGGTCACAAGGCAAGCTGACATCTGAAATCTAGGAGGACATGCATATCCAGAAATGTGTCTGCTTACTTGGTTAAAAAACCATGTAGTTGTTTGTAACTTTACTCAAATCAATGGTCAATATTGGATAGAGTTACCGGAAACAAAATTAAAACTGTATAGTACTGTATGTATGCTAATAATTCTATACTTCTCAGTTATTTCTTAAGCTTGATTCTTTGATTATTTACATAATATTCCCAACTTCCTTTATGCAGTGTTTCCCAGGACTGAATAGTCCTAAGATCCCAGCTTACCCTGGGCCCGAGAGCAAGTTGCATACATTTCAAGCCTCTACTGCACTTTTTTCTTGCTGTCTAAGTTAATTAAGAATTATCGACAGCACAGCTTCTTCTGGGCTTTTTTCTGCCTCACCAAATAAGCAATTGTTCCCCCAAACAGGGAAGTTCTTGTTAGTCCCAGGGAGGACCTGAAATAAATTCTCCAGATTTGATCTTTTCTCCTTCTGAATCATCAGTTTCCTTATTTGTTCCTAAATCTACAATCTTCTACTGTGGAAAACAAAACCCCAAACAAACCAAAGACTAAAACAAGACAAAGACACCTCCACTTCTCTTTGTGACTAAATTGCTAATTCATTCAATTTCCTTTGTCTTATGTCAATGCTCAATTAAGTGAGATGATTTTCCCACTATTTCTTTCAGTTTTGCAACCTTCTTAGACCAACTTGATTTTCCTTTGACTATTATAAATACACCTGGCTATGGAAAGGTAATTTCAATGACTGCTTCACAATGGCTGCTTAGGAACTCTGCCCCACACGAATTCACAGCACTCAGACCACATGACAATATTTCCATGTATCTCTTGCATCTTTAAAAGACGCAATTAACTCATGAGTTTCTACATTAAATCACCCTTACTTGTAGTCTAGTAAAAATACACACAAATGAATTACTTTTAATACTCTTTACAATTATGTAAATTGAAAGATTTTTGAACATACAACTCTTTCGAGCTGCACATAGAGTTCTCTGCTCATTTCAAGGACCATTGTCTCCTCTGATCTGCTCTACAGACTTAAGGCAAAGTTGAAGTTTTTTCCATGTCACACACATTGAGTGCCACACTTTGTGCTGGGACCTCAATAAATACCTATTAAATTAGTAGATGTAAGCATGAGTCAATGAGTGGATGTAGGGGTGCAGAAGTTAATAGAAATGAATAGTGCATTAAGTTAGAATGCTAATAGAGACATCATATGAAAGGATAGCTAGATCTCTCTCTCTCTCTCTCTCTCTCTCTCTCTCTCTCTCTCTCTCTCTCTGTGTGTGTGTGTGTGTGTGTGTACTGTATACATATACATGAATGCACACATCTGTGGAGGCCAGAAGTCAATATTGCATGTCCTCCTTGATTGTTTTCCACCGTATATTTTAAGACAAGGTCTTGAGCTGAACCTGAAGCTTATTGATTTGGTCAGGCTAGCTGGCCATTGAGCTTCAGAGACCTGACTCTTCATGCCACCTCCTGACTTCCCAAAGACGGGGGTTACAGAATTGATGTAGCCAGCTTTTTCTGTGGATACTAGGAAATTTGTCGTCTGCTTCTCATGTGGAATCAGCAAGCACTTTACAGAAGGAGGATCTGCCCCACCCTCTAGACATCTCTTTTTCACTGTAGAAGAAACTCCAAACCCAGTAACCCAGTAACTGCCTTGGTTTAGTAAGGCTTGAAAGAGAAGGTGGGGGTGCTCTGCAGCCCCTGCTTGCTTCTGCCCCTTTGTTACTAATTCCTACTCACTGCAACTGCTATTGTTTCCTCCCTCAGTTTCCTATTCAGCAGCAGGTGTGTTGGAAAGGCATGAGGGGAAACAGAGACTTCCTAAAGAAAACAGAGGACAAAGGAAAAGACAGAAAGCAAACTTCTTTTCTGACTTCCCCTTTCAAGAACACCCCAGAGTTCTGTTTCATCATGTTTCCTTCAATGTCCAGAGTTCTCAAACAGGCTCATGCATAAATTTATGAAGGTCTTGAAGAAAGGTCTTGGGTAGCTAAGTAATACCAAGAAAAAAAATAGCATGAGGCATGAGCTTGGTGTCTTAAACACATTTTGTTCCTTACTTTATATTACAGGAGGAAAGAGGCAAGATCATTGTCAAAGCCGGTTTTTGCTGCAGCTCTATGATAAGCTCTCTAATTAGAATAAGCAGAGTATCCAAGAACAAAGATTTTTTAAATTGGCTTACAGTGAGTGCAGGTGATGAAGCAGCTGGCAGAGTTAATAACATACCTTCTATAATTGCCAGAGCCCTGGTTCCAAACAGGGTAGGTAATGCCATGTTGGAAAGAGATGAAGAGGAAATTAGATAGGGAGGCGGGCATCAGAAACAGGGAGGGAGTACAAAAGTGTTGTGTGAGTGTGCAAAGGCAGATTGCATGAGTGTGTGAGCAAGTTGTCTCACACTGGAAGGAGTCTTTTGGGAGATGAATACAATGACCAGTAGGAAGGCTGGAAATCATGTAAGATATTTGCATAGTGATGACAGTTGATAGAGGAACAGAAAGGAGCTATGGTTGCTAAGACCGGGCTGTTCTTGGCTCTGAATAGTTTGAATTGGAAGAAGCTTATTTGGAGAACTCTTGATATTGGATCTCAATGTTTACTTGAACATTTAGCAGCAAATATGGGACTAAGTGTTTAGACTGGGAAAGGAAAGGACAATGGAGGATTAGTTCAGATTAAGAGTTGACTGCTGAAATATCTTAGGAAAAAAAATATTCCGGGGCCTGTTAAACTCATTTCAAGGGCTGGAGAGATGGCTAAGTGGTTAAGAGTCTACACTACTTTTTCAAAGGATTATGTTCATTTTCTACCACCCAAGAAATGTAGGTTACAATAGCCAGTAACTCCAGCTCCATGGGTGGTTCCTCTCTGGGCACTGCGCTGATATGCACATATATCTCACACATACAGGAACACACATAAGCATAATAAAAGTGCAAATAAATCTTTAAAAACAGTTATCTTTAATTTATAAAAAATAAGTTTTTCAGAAATACAGTCAAGGGCTCTGTTATGTCATAGATAATTATGCTGCAATCAATGATGTATATGTATACCATGGGTTAATCATGTTATTATATGTATTCTATATTTTTATAACATCTAATTATTATATTCTGGATAAGTGTTATTTATCTTCTTAGATTTGTGGATGGAAAGGGAATGTAAGTTATCAGAGAATGTATCAAAATAGGAAACTAATCCTATTGTTACTTTAGGAATATGAAGATCAATCAAATAAAATACATTCTTAAAGAGCCTAGCCAAAGTACAAAGACCATGGAAAATAGCCAGTTTAACAGCATCTGGCATCAGTGAAGTGTAATGGAAAATGTTGTCTAGCTCTAACATAGTTTGGACTGCACAAACATCTTTCCAACAAAACTCTTGGAAAGAAAGTCAAACTGTGTTAGGATTATCAACAGTAAATGACTTCTGAGGTACCAAATACAGTCAGTATTCCAGGATTCCAAGGTTCTCTCCATGTTCAGATGGGAAGCTAATAGAAAGGAATCCAAAGGAATCCATTAATATGCAAAACTTCCCCCACAGTGTTCTAGAAAGGAAAGATGATGAGGTATTTACTTATTTGCCTTTAAGAGGAGTGAGGATGGGAAAGGAGGAAAATTTTGTTTAATCATCTAATTCCAAATTTGAGATCTCACATAATAATCTGCCTACAAAACGAGAGTGGGAAGTCAGACACACACACACACACACCCGTGCTTTTGAGGCACAGGTCTTCACCTTTTCTGTTGCATAGTCAGCACTGCACAATGGTGGTCACCATAATATCATTGTTCTTCTCTTAGGGGATCCAGGATGCATTGCATATAGTCCAGCCTGTCCTTTTTCTAAGGTACCCTTCACTCACTCACCATCTTAAAAAAACCCAAAAGGCAAGGAATGATTTTTAAATCTTTTATGTTTTTATTTTAGTTTTTAGATTGTGTGTGTGTATGTGTGTGTGTGTGTGTGTGTGTGTGTGTGTGTGTGTGTGTGCCAGGGGTGGGCACTACATATATAGTGCCCCTTAAGGCTAGAATAGGTAATTGGATCTTCTGAATCTAGAGTTAGAGACAGTTGTGAACCCTTATGTGGGTTCTGGGAACCAAACTCAAGTCTTTTGGAAGAACAGCATGTGTGCTTAACCACTAAGCCCCCTCTGGAGTCATAGTAATGTAATATGTTTCTTGAAAAGAAAAGGATACAGGTAGCCATCAACCAACTTAGGTATAATGGATGTGGAAGGCATGAAAATTGTTTTCAATATTCAGAGATACAACAACAAAAAGGAGAGAAAATAAACTGTGTGCCTGCATCTTATTCTGCTTGGGTAATGTGGTCCATTGCTGAAGTGCCTCAATGCTTCTCTTCCGCTTGAACTCTGAAAGGTCTCATCACTACCCTTGTAGAACAAAGATGAGATGAGCCCTCATGCCTGCAGTGGCTCTACCACAGGCAACAATCAGTGTGCGTATTTCCCACCAGGTTCATGACCATGACTGTTGCTGTCTGAGATGGATCCATCTACACCTAATGCTGTAATTTTAAGACTTTAGAGAGATGTTTCAGCAGCGATTTCCTTTCTTCTTAAACATTTGCTCATTTCTGGAGTTTACCCAAACTCATAGTAAGAAAACTAAGCAACATGAAGATGCCAGGCATAATATCAGTTCCCAACCTTTTTAGTTTGAGTTTTTCTGGCCCGTGGTCTGAATTTGCTGCTAAATTAAATAATTCTCATATTTGGAATTATTTTAAGTGAATTGCAAAGTTTACATATAAGAGCTTTGAAGTTCGGTGACAAGCGACAGATGGCAAAGCCAAATGCTGACAGCTATAGCAGCTATATATTTGAAACAGGAAACAATTTTCAAGTCATAGTGGAGTCATTGCTTCTTCCCAATTTGTGTGCTAAATTCAAATTCTGAGTCAGAGTTTACGGATTTCTGATGCAAACATTACCTGCTCCTTACCTGGCTCCTTCTACATCAGTTTGTTTGTCAGCTTGTTTTGTTTTGATTTTTTTCTGTCTCAACCATCACTTAATTTCTACGTTCTGCCCACGGTACTTTGGAAACTTATACAGCTGGTCCATGATGTAGGGTTGAGAACCATAGCATATATCTGCTGATTCTGTTGCTGCCCACTCTCAGATGTCCTCAGGCCAAGTGCCCCTGTAACACTGTGAACACACACTAGGGAGATGCTGCTACTCTGGAAGAGGTGAAGAGCAGATCACATGAAATCAGATTTCCTTGGTTTTTAGGAATCTCATCAATTTCCTGAGAATATCTATGGTCTTTGGCTATCAGTGGTATGGCTGCAGCTCCAAGGGCAAATGTGTAAAAGACCTTGTTGGGCACACTTTACTGCCACATGTCTCACTGTCTTGATCTACAAAAAGAAGACCAACACATTCCCCTTTCCACTCCCAGGACTGTTGCGAGACTCAGATTTGGTGGCTCATGAACAAGCTCTTGGAACCATATCATGAACTCGCCTGTGAGCACTAAAATTTGTTGGCGTCGTTACGAGTTTGACATTGAGGATGGTTTTGAAAAGGCGTGTTATTGTTGTCTCCAGTTGGATACCTCATCTCCAGAGCTGTCCTAAGAAGTTCATGGGACTCATATCAGGGACTGAAATATAGCCTCTGCTGTCACATGTTGTCTGTGTCACTTCTCAGCTGCCAGTGCTGAACACTTTGTGACAAAACAAGCTGGAAGGAATCCTTGGCAGAGGACTGGTCTTTACCCCAATCCCCTCCTAGGCTTGTTGCCCAGTCTCAAGCACAAGGGTTTATTTGTTTTGTTTTGTTTTGTTTACCCCAACATGAAGCATGCTGCACGTAGTTGAGAAAATACCAATTATTTCCCAGGAGGATGGTTGTTTTAGGGACCATGCTCCTTTGCCACAAGGGCTGGATTTTGTGAGTTTGACCCAGGCCTATTTAATGGAGACTTAATTGTTCTTAAAATTGCCCTGTATAGTACACCAAATATCAGCCAACTGTCACCACAGAATATAAAGAAATGGATCTATATCTTCTGTATTACACTGTGGGGTGACAGCCCTGTGTTTGGGATGACATCAAGGTCTGGGTAAGCAATTTATCTACATTATTGAAGGTAACTAGGTCGTTATTCTTTCTTCCCTGCTCATCTGCCCTCACACAGATCTCAATACTCACAAGGCTTTGAGTGTTCTTTTAAGTGTTTCTTGAGTCTTTCTTCTCTACAGACTGTTTTGTCTTTTCAAAAGTCTCCTTATTAATGGCCTCCTTGATATTTATCTTATTCCATGCTGAGACTAGATCTTTATACAAATAAATCATGATTTTATCATCCATTTATTCATTATTTAGTGATTCCTTAAGTCTGCAATATTATCTCATATGTCCTTGGCATAATGACCAAGGACCTTTTTTTGTTCACTCAATAGGATTACCCTTCCCAAATGCAGTCCACTGACCACGTGCTTCAAAGTAAACCAGAGTGTTTGTTAGAAATCATGTTCCAAGATCCTTCTCTAAATAGTGTGGAAATAAGCTTTGAAGGAAGGAGTGTAGAGAATTTGCATTCTAATAGTAATTCTATAATAATGTTAATAGTAATTCTATAGTAATATCAGATGACTTTCATGCACAAAACAGTAAGAAATTTTACAATCATTTCAGATCCTGAGTAAAGAAACTGTTTGGGGACAAGAAGAAAACTACCTTTTATTTTGTATCCATTACCAATTTTGGCACTATATTTTGTTTGATGAATATTATAAAATGAGAGTAATAGAATTCATCAGTAGAAAGCTTGTTCCATGCTTGGAATACTGTACAGTGACCTGTGAGCATCATACATGTTCATGGATTTAAAAGGTCACCTAACATCCCACATATGTTTAACTATATACATGGTATACTTCACAATGAATGATAAATTAGTTAAGTAATACAATCGAGCACTTAGATTGTCATTGTTTTATAGCTAGTGTTTTGCTCCAGTCTTCTTATATTTCATAATAGCCTGCCTCTCTCTATTTACCAAAACTGAATTCTTCAATCATTTAAAACTTCAACCTTTACTACTAATCTTCAAAAATGTATTTTCAGTGTCCAGTTTTCTTCCTGCATTTTTTCACATGGCTTTCTTCTTGCCCATCTTAGTGAGGGTACCTCTGGGCCCTTGAATTCTGTTCTAATTATGTCATTTCAACCCAATTTAGTCCTCAAGTAGCTCTGGATCTCACAGAAAATTATCATCATGGTTGACCTTTATTAGGATTTCAGCATACTTCTTTTATTAAAAAAAAATCATAATATGAAATTCACCCTTCTGACAGTCTACAAGTATGAAATTATCAACCACATGCATCGTGCCCTTTAACAGATACCCCAAACTGCTCCCATCCTGCACAGCTGAAACTGTCCTACTGAACAGCAGCTTCTTCTCACCTTCCTATACAATTTTCATTTCTATGTCTAGTGTCGATTTCTATGATGTGAACTACATTACATGCCTCCTATAAGTGGAATGATGCAACATTTATTTTTATGTGAGTGGCTCATAGCTATCATAAAGTTTTGAAATGTATGGTTTAAAGACTCTTTCCTTATATATCCATATAAGGATGTATCCCATTTCCTGTGTCCATTCTGTTGTACAGATATTGCCTTCCATCCTGGCTTTTGTTACTATCGACATTGGATATAGGGTTTGAAAATATTTCTCCTATTTTATGTTAACTTTTCAGCTGCTGTTTGCTTATTTCTTTTGCTATGATAAATTTTTGAGTATGATATAACCCCCCCATTTGACCAGTGTAGCTGTTGCTGCCTTCTCTTTTGGTGTCAGATACAGAAAGTCACTGCCTGGCCATTTTCATGTTTGTATTAGGATTCCCATAGTGTCAGGTCATGCCTTTCACACTCTAACCCAGTTTGATATACTTCTTGTACAGGTTGAACCCAACTTTTATATACAAGAACCCAATGTTTTTAATGCTGTGTGTTTATTTCCAAGTACTGTGTAGATACTATGTTTCCTCCATTTTTCCAGTCTGAAAACCCTTATTGAAGAACATTCAATATATGTAAGGGTTTACTTCTTGGCTTTTTATTCAGTTCCACAGTATTTTATATGTCAGTCTCTAATCCAATACTATATAATTTTCATTTTTAAAAGACTGTAATATATTTTCAAATGAGAAAGTAAGAGTTCAGTTGCTTTGCTCTTCTTCATTAAGATTAAATTGACTATTTAGTGCCTTTTGAGATTCAGTATTTTCTCTTGTTAACTTACTTTTAGTTGATTATTTTTCTTTGCTGGAGTCAAAGCAACAGTATATCTATCTTAAAACATTTGCTTTTGCTACAACAACAACAACAAAACTACAAACCGGATAACTTATTAGAAATAACAAGTTCGTTTGACCACTCCTCTGCAGACTAGAGACCCTAGGACACTGAATTATCATCTGTTGTCCTAGCGGCTAAGATGGCAGAAGAATGAGAAGGAAGCAGACAGAACTAAGGAAGCTACACCTTCATTTATAAGAACCCAATGTTGTAAGTGCTAATTCACCCTATAAGAAAAGTACAAATCCATTCATGAGGATGGAGGCACCGTGACCTGAGAATTCTGGTCACAACATTAATGTATTGGGAGTTAAGCTTCCAGAACATGAGTTTCAGAGATAGAAATGCTAAGACTAAGGATACAATCACTCTTAAATCCATCCCCTTGACAATTATTTCTTGATGTAAGTGTCTGCAATCTTACTCTTTCCACTGTCCAAAATGCCCTCTTCACAGTTTAATTTTCTTAACATCTACCCAGCTCAGTTCAATTGCTGCCCTTTACTTGAACCTACCTATGAACCTATGCTTTCTTACTCTGGAATTTCATGGTGTGCGAGTGCTTATTTACAGAGAAAAAAAGCATTTACTGCCACAGGAGAGGTAGCCAAATGCCAGAAAGAGAACCTCACAACTGTGTTCTAAAGTATAGGAATATATGGGTCAGGAAGAATGGAGTGCATTAGATGATTAGCAGAGAAGGTTCTCAAATTCCACAGCCATATGCATGGCTGAATGAAAGCCAGAATGGCTTTTGTTCATAGTCAAGGTGGCTATGGTTTCCTCTGTTAGCATCCGGTGTCAAAGGAAGATTTGAACAGAGAGTTAAAAGGAGAGTCTTCTATTTTTAAACTCAGCTCATTGGTATTTAAATGCAAATATGGAAGATAATTTGACTGATTGTGCAAGTAACATTATTTAATGTTTTATATTAGTAAAATATTTTTAATTAAAATGATTTTATGTACATTCACTTCATCCTAATGATGAATCTGTAGGAGCGGTTTTATTACTACTCTACACACTTTAAAATAAATGAATGAAGTGTAATTCAGGGAGGTTAAGTAATCTAATATTTTACAGAAAGTGACACACCAGAGATCCAAATCTTGGATCTTTAATATAATTCTTATGCTTTGAAGTGACATTAAATATTTTCTTAATACTATAATACATATTAAAGTCTCCAAATTTAAGCTAAAAGTAGAGGTGAGCACACGCATATCTATCATGTACATTTACATATGTCATACACATACATATTTATAGATAGAATTCATTTGAATTTGCTGAACGGTGCAATCTATGCTGTGATTTTAATTTTGAGCAAAATAAGTAAAGAATAAAGAATAAGCTTTATTTTACTTGTGATATGTGCGTCTATGTGTTAGGGTTATCAAAAAGTTTGACTTCTTGTAAGTCTCTCAAATTCAAATTCATGTAGAAAAAGGATTCCAAAATGGACCCTAGACTTTCTTAAGGATATTTGTAATGAAGGACAAAAAATCTCAGCAGAGTGGAGATGTCTTGATTTTATTTTCAAATCTGTTTGCTCTTATTTTTGCAATAACAATTTTTCCCTAAATGAGACACAATGCCCTGACATTGCAATACCAAATGTTTAGTAGTAACAATAGCTAATAGTGATTGCACATTGTGTATCACACTTCATTTCGTCGTCTTACTCTTCATAAGACTTATGTTCCATCAAAACTAGAACTTTGTGGTTATGACAAGTATGACAAGGAGAGTTTAGGTAATTTTCTTAACATCACAGAAAGATGATTGTACAGAGGGGATTTTTCTTAGCCCAGTTGATGGTTCCAGGTAAAGCAGATTTCAGGGTGTTAGTTGTAAGGATTAAGAATGAGAGACTGAGAAATGATTTTAAAAAAACAACAACAACAACAAAACCCAACCCTTAATTTAAGAACCTGTTACTCAGGAAAGGAATCATCTGGAGAAGGTACAGTATGAGATGAGAAGGAATGAGAGTGAAGCAAAGTGATGGAGACGTATGAAGAAGCCATGATCAGGTCTACTACTTGGTAAGCTCACCTAAAAGAATGATTCTAAATTGTTTTTATAGTGATATGAGGTGGAGCACCAGAGGATTCCCCAGTGATTGATATGGGACAAAGATACACCCAGAAGTGAGTCAGGAAGAGATCCAGAGCTGTAAGAAACTTAATCCTGAATTTTCCAGCTTATCTGGGTGTGAGAAAAAAAGCTACTATTATTTATTAGCCCCCAAATAAATTAATTAAAGAGAGAAGAAAGTCATTGAATTAGAAAGGCTCAAATTCACCATGCTCATTTGAAAAGGTAGACAATGCCCTACAGTTGAGACAGGGAACTTGTAGAGCCCACCTGCACCAGAAAGACAGGGCATCAAGTGAAGAGATGGAGTTACTATCTCACAGTCAAAAATTCTGACCTGGAATTATTCCTTTCTAAAAGAACTGCAGGGATAAAAAATGGAGAGGAGACTGAGGGAAAGGAGACCTGGTGACAGGTCCAAATTGGGATCCAGGTCAACAGAAGGCTCCATGACCTGACACTATTACTGATGCTATGATGTGCTTACTGACAGGCGCCTAGCATGGCTGCCCTCCAAAAGGCCTAACAAGCATCTGAAAGAGTCATATGCAGATACTTACACCCAACCAATGGATAGAAGCCAGGGGAACCCTGTAGTTGAATTAGGGGAAAGGTGGAAGAAGCTGAGGAAGAGAGCGACCCCATAGGAAGACCAGCAGTCTCAACTAACCTGGACCCAGCCCTTCCCCTATCACCCCACAGAGATCTCAGACACTGAGCCACCAACCAGACAGCATACACCAGCTGATATGCGGCCCCTGACACACATATATGAGATGACTGCCTGATATGATCTCAGTGAGAGAAGACATACCTAAACCTTGAGAGAATTGAGGCCCCAGGGACTTGGGGGGTGGTATCTGGGGCGTGGGATCAGGGGTGGAGACATCCTTTTAGAGACAGAGGAGGGTTGTATGTAATGAGGAACAGTCAGATGGTGGGTTGCAAGGGAGATAATGAGTAGACTGTAAAAAAATGAATAAATAATGATAATGATGATGATAATAATAATAATAATGAGGAGGAGGGGGAGAAGGAGAAGGAGAAGAAGAAAATGAATGTCAAAAAGAAATTTTCTGTGATAATATTAATGGAAGAGGTTGTCTGCCTGTTGACTCCTATGTCTCTTGATTTGAGTATTCCCACAGGGAACATTAATTAATACCTGCCTACACACCCACATACAGAGAGAGAGAGAGAGAGAGAGAAAAGAGAGAGAGAGATTAAATAGAAAAATTTGGAGAACATCGAAATCTACATTAATTATTTCAAATCATGAAACACTAGACTTAGAATCAAAGATGAGGTTAAGAGAATGTGACTCCAGACATAAGGTTCATTTGATAACAGTCACACCTCAGTTTAGTTTAAAAAATAAACAGCTTTGGGCTGGATAGATGGTTCCATAGTTAGGAGTGTGCACTGCTCTTTTGGAGGACTCAAGCTGATTTTTTAGCATCCAAGTCAGGAGATTGACTCACAGACATCTGTAACTCCAGCTACATGATCTCTGGCATTCTTTTGCACTTCATAGGCACCAGCACTCGCATACAAATATTCACATATATACATATGCACATGCACATAAACACATACACATATACATCATATGTGTGCACATACACACACACACAAACAAATACACACACACACACACACACATATATATATATATATATATATATATATATATATATATATATATATATATACATATATATATCCTACATACATATAATTAAAAAATTAATAAACAAAATTTTCAAGTGTGGTAATATATACTACAATTGTGAGAGGCAGGTGGATCCCTTTAAATTTGAGTCAAAACTGCTAGTAAGTTGTAGGACCTACCAGGGCGACACAGTGAGACTCTGTCTTTTAAAAAGTAATAAAATTGAGTATTCCTCCTTAAACCACACAAATATAAAGGATAGAATAATTTACTCTTTGCACAAGGATTTATTTCAGCCTTATTGAGTCAAATATTACTAAACAGATACTTTTTCCCTATTGTAGCTTCCTATGCCAAGATAGGAGAGAAAAAGAGCCAATATATTAAAGGGTTAGAAGAAAAGGAAGCTTAAAAGTAAGATAAGAAATTTATAAGAAATATTAAATATACTATTTTTACAAATATTATCAAATGTGTTTAGAACAAAGTATTCAAATCTCTTAATCTCTCCCTCTTTGTCTTCCATGAATTTGATGGCGTAGAGCTTATTGCCCTTGTAACAGGACTCAATTTTGTCTCCTTCTTTATATTCTTTGTAACAATTGGAAACTTTATTTGTTTACATTTCAAATTTTATCTGATTTGCAGGCTTCCCCTCTGCAAACCCCTTATCCAACCCCTCTTACTCTACTTCTATGAGGGTGCTCCCCCACCCACTCCCACCTCACCACCCTAGCATTACTTCACACTGGGGCATCAAGCCTTCACAGGACCAAGAGCCTTGCCTCCAACTGATACCTCTTCAGCTCTTTTAGTTTCTTCTCCTAACTCCTCCATTGGAGTCCCTGTGCTCAGTCGAACGGTTGGCTGCGAGTATCTGCATTTGTATTTGTCAGGATCTGACAGAGCTTCTCAGGAAACAGCTGTATCAGTCTCCTGTCAGCAAACATTTCTTGGCATCTGAAATAGTGGTTGGTGTGTGAATGTGGGATGGGTCCTCAGATGGAGCAGTCTCTGGATGGCCTTTCCTTCAGTCTCTGATCCACTCTTTGTCCCTATATCCCCTTTAGTCAGGAGTAATTCTGGGTTAAAATTTTGGAGATGGGTGGGTAGCCCCCTCTCTCAACTGGGATACCATGCTTAACCTCTGAATATGGTCTCAACAGGTTCTCCCTCTTCATTGTGGGGAATTTCAGCTAATATCATCCCTGCGGGGTTCTGGGAGGTTCCTTTTTTCCTTCTAAGATAAGCCTATTGAAGATTATGAGGTGAGACACCAACTACTGGGGAAACAGACATAGCCACAATCACAGCCTAAATTAGAATTAAAACAAAGTGTACATTTTGTAAACATAAAACAAAACAAAACAAAACCTTAAAAATATTTAACATGCTTTAAATTAAAACCTACTCCATCACTCCTTCACAATAATGTATGTGTGTGTGTATCATACATAACACAAATAACACACATATAACATACATATACATATTTATTGTAATATATATTATAAGAAACTTTAACATTAGGTCATACTGCTATTTTACAAGCAAGAAAAACATAGACATAAATATAAGATCAACAGTTGTCTATAAGGGTTGGTGATAACTGTGTGTGAACATTTTGTGGAAAATAAGTATTTTCTATTTTTACTATGGTATATATGAGTGTCTAAAATTATCCTAACATGTAACTGTACATGTACAATAAGTTGTATAATAAGAAGAATATATCTCAATAAGGTAAACCCAAATATTTAACCTATATCTTTTAAAAATTTTTATTAGATATTTTTTCATTTACATTTCAAATGCTATCCGAAAAGTCCCCTATACCCTCCCCAAGCCCTGCTCCCCTACCCACTCACTCCCATTTCTTGGCCCTGGCATTCCTATGTAATGGGGCATATAAAGTTTGCTAGACCAAGGAGCCTCTCTTCCCAATGATGGCAGAATAGGCCATCTTCTGATAGATATGCAGCTAGAGACAGGAGCTCTGGGGGAACTGATTAGTTCATATTGTTGTTCCACCTATAGGGTTGCAGAAACCTTCAGCTGTTGGGTACCTTCTCTAGCTCCTATACTGGAGGCCCTGTGTTCCATCCTATAGATGACTATGAGCATCCACTTCTGTATTTGCCAGGCACTGGCAAAGCCTCACAGGAGACAGCTATATCAGGGGCCCTTCAGCAAAATCTTGCTGGCTTATGCAATAGTGTCTGCATTTGGTTGCTGATTATGGGATGGACACCCGGGTGGGGCAGTCTCTGGATGGTCCATCCTTTCATCTTAGCTCCAAACTTTGTCTCTGCAACTCCTTCCATGGATATTTTATTCATAGCAAAATCAACCTTTTTTTTTTAAAAAAAATAGCTATTAACTTGTAGATTAGGCACTGTGGTGACTTAATTTGAACTTGATTGAAACTTTGTAGTGATGTATGTGAGAGAAGGTTTTGAATGAGACAGACATGAACTTGCAAGGATTCGGTCTCATGTCCCTGTTCCATTTGGAATGGTATTTAGGCAAGATAGGAACTGGTCCTGTCTAACAGAAATGATGTCTGCTTTTAAAGGATGTACAAAGATGCGACGTCATCCTTTTAGGTTTATCTACCCAAACAGTATCATGAGAATTGTCAACTGTCTTCTCCTCTCTTAGAATTAATTTACAATAGTCATCCTGAGTCACCTTGTTCTCAAGAACTTAGGTCTGTAAATGTAAGGCAAAGAGGGAATGAAGAAAGGAGAGACAGACAGACAGACAACCTGGGTTTGAATGGCCAACTGTACTTGGATGGAGCATCCCCAAATGTGAAAGAACCTTGAAACTTAGTGTGTAACACAGGAGGGTCAGCGAGTCTCAGTAGGGTTGCAATCCCAGGGTGCAGTCATCCTGTAAGAGGAAGCTACAGTTGCATATATATATATATATATATATATATATATATATATATATATATATATATATATATATATATATATATATATATATACTAATCAATTGCTGATAAACACTCAATCTTAGACCAGAGAAAGACTTTGCCTCTGTGAGTCAGTGGGAGGAAGGGTTTGCCAGTTCCCATGAGTCTGAGACACTGTCCCTTGTCAGGAATACACACTTACTAAGGAATTCATCAAATCCTTGCAATTTACTAAGGGCTTCCTTTACTTCCAAGATTGAGTCATTACATTTTTCCCCTTTGAAATCCCACCACTTTGAAATAACAAAAATCAATCAATCAATCAATCAATAAATCAACATGGGCTCCTGGGTCTGTAGGAGAAACAGTTTTCTTAATGCCTTCTATGGATGTATTTATAGCTGTCACAGCTCATTCTGAGTTGATACTTGTCTTGCTATAGTATACTACTTTCCTGACTCTAGAGCACCTAACAGAGGTCTGCCTTATGAATACCACTACAAATCTATTGACTCTGAAGTTTTCTTTTCCTCCAGGCTTACCATCTGCCTGTATATCATTCTAGTCCACCAAAGGTGATAGTGTTCACGGAGTTGCTAGAGACTGTCTGGTGTTATTGCCGCCCCATATGTCTCAAGCTATTGGGAATTGATTCAGTCCAGAATGTCATCCTGTAGGCTTTACTTCTATCATTTCCAGTGCCAGCAGTATTAGCTTGGTCTCTATTCCTCAGTTAATTGCTTCCACCCTCAAAACCAAAGAACAAAGCCTTAAGCCATGATTCTGGATTATGATGGTTACTGCAGTTTGCAAATAATCTCAAATTGTAACTAGGCAGAGTTTGAAAGGGGCAGACAAACACTCAATAGAAAGGGGATTTATTGAGTTGGGTACTAAAATGGAAAACTACAATTTTTCCTCCCAAAAGAATGTCAAGGTATGACACACTTCAAAGAAATGTCATTCTAGGGGTGAACAGGATATGCTCTCATGCACTATTACCCAAGATATACTGAACATAACCCCAGAGATAAACTTCCTATAATGTGTATTTACTCATGACCTTTGGAATAAAGAATACCTATTGTATCACAAGAAATTGGAACTGAAGAAGTGATCCGGCATGCAAAGACACATGGTATTTCTTGATAGAAATGTTAAGATCCAGCAAAGACAAAAACACTTGGAAAGCATTGTTACAATTGTGGTTTGAGCAATGGTGAGGTCACAGTGAAATGAAGTCAGACATGAAACTATATGATGCAATAATCAGGCAGGTTTGCCTGACTCCGCAGGCCCAATACTAGATTATTTCATGTAATATCTCAAATTAACCAAGACAAAAATTTGACTTACTGAACTCCTATGTTTCCAAATGTCTCCATTGATAGGGATGACTTTAAAACCACACTATTTGTAACATCATCAAATGTGTGATAGATTAACAGGCTCCATAGAAAGAAATCCAGGATATTTTCCAAGAATCTTTCTTTAAGCTTCTGTGTGATAAAATCCAGTATAAAGCAACTTTAAAAATAACCCATAATTAGCACACAGTGAGGGTCACACAAATATACTGACACAAAACCCATGCTTTCTAAGGCTTTTATGAGAACATAATTCTTCCCAAACCTTTCACAGCTAGAGTTAATTTATGAGCAGTGTTCCCTTAGGCTTTGAGACATGGCCTATGGACCTGAAGAATAACAGGGCAGAACTAATGTTTGTGTTTTGGCAATACTTTATTTATTTATTTTTTTAGAAATGCTAAATGTGAATCACCCCTTTCAAGCTCAGAGGGATGTAATTAATGAGAGCAGAGAGGATGGAAAGACCTCCCCTAGCAGTTGAATCAATAATTTTGGCTTATAGAAAAAAAAAAAAAAAAAAAACAACTCTCACATAGCAGGAAAATGCCAGAATGACATGCAAACCAGCCTCTCCAGACATCAATTCATTTTATGCTGATAATTTGAAGAATTTAGCATCTAACCACAAGCACCCCCCTCTGTGTCACTTCGTGAAGAAGCTCAACATCCATTTTAGGTTGTTTTGGGGTTTTTTTGGGTTTTTTTTGAGCTTTATTTTCTTTCATCAGCAAATGTGGAAAGGAATGAAGACAGCTTTCCCACTTCCGGGGCTTTAGCCTCTAACATGCAGAAGGCCCCTTGCAAATGTTTGTTGTGGTGGTTGTAGTGGCTGCCAGATCAAGCCCTAGATTAACTGTGGTTTGACTTCTTGTCTGCATGCTCATTGTTTTTCCCCCTCTCTCCATAATTTTCCTGTCTTGTTGACATGTAGCTTATTTAGGTTATGAGCTCTATGCCCAGCACGGGACCATTATTTCCTGCTCTCCTATGCAGCTGTCTCTTACAAAAGAAACTGATGAACAAACTCAGGAAATGATGTAAACAAATGATTCTGATTTTAAATGTTTGCTTCAATCCTCCAAAGAGTACTAACCTCTGTCTCTCTGTCTCAGTCTGTCTCTCTCTTCCTCTCTCCCACAGATGTACGTGCACACACACATACACACACATACATATACACTTATACATATGTTCATTCACATGTATATACATACATATATACACATTTTCACATATACCCACACACCCATGTGCATACCCACACACCCATGTGCATACACTCACACTCACACACTTACATACTTACACACACATATGCAATACTCTCCCAGATAAGACTGAAGTACAAGAACCCATCCATGAACAAATAATCTACATTTCTTGAATGGGGCATACTGAAGCCCAGCTAGATAATTTTTTTCTTGGGTACTTATCATTATCCCTGGACTGTACTGAGGAGAAATCACCAGACCTCTCTATATTAGACAAACAAAACATCTCCAAACATTGCAATGTGCCCTTGTGAACCTAAGTGCATCAGTCATGGATCTAGGTAAGGAGAGATAGAAGCTGAAGTACATGCAACTGCAGATCTGTTAACAGAAGGAGGTGGCAGAGATCCTGTATGTTCTAAAGACCTACTGAGATTACAGTCTGCTGGTCATTTCTAACACCTCAGTTTTCAGTTCATTGTCTTGAGAAAACATTCTCAAACACAAGTTGAACACTCTCACCCACACAGATTCTACTTTTAGGGAAATTGACATGTAAATATATTGATGTTACTTGGAACCCACCAGAGATGACCACTCAGATACAGTATACAGAGAATTGAATGTGTTTATTACAGTTAGTGAGGACTTTATGCAGGTATTCAGGACCCAAATGTAGTGCTACACGCTTAGGGTGAGCAGTATTTAAAGGCAAAAGCAACATCCTGTTATGTTTCTTCCTCTGTGACTTCAGGGGAAATTTTGCACAAGCAAGCGGTTTAGCAGAAGCTAAGCTAAGTTTGCTGGGCCATCGTGACCCTGGGCTCCTAGACCAGAGTTGAGTGATTTCCTATGGGGCTTCTTGTCAAGAGGATCAAATTCTAGTTAAACCTGAAATAGCCTCAACATAATGCAAGATGGAGGAATCTTTGCACTATTTTCCCAGTCACAATGACATAAAAATAAAGCAAACAAGGAAACAAAACCCAAAACTGATTCAGGGGCCTGAAAGATTGCCCAGGGACCTGAAAAGTTCCTCATTGGATAAAGAAATCAATCTCCAAGACCAGTAGAAGGAAAAAACTGACTCTTTTCTTCATTTTCTGACCTCCACACATGTGCACCATGCATGTATGTAACACTTACCTTCACCACGCACACATACAACACAACACAACACCCTCTATACACACACTAAAATATAATAAAAACTGAAAATGTTCCTTTTTTTTCCTCATTTCATAAAAATGTTTAAGCTTATTGATAATAACCCTTTACATACTTGAAGGAATTCACTAGTGGGGAAAATCTGGGACCAGACTTTTTTAGACTATAAAAACAGATTCAGCTCTCTATAAATCTTACACATTTCTATGTGAAGATTGTGCTTTTTTTATTATAAGTTTAATAAATTTATTTGCAAAGACTTTGTGTGTTTCATGCAACTCTTTATCCAGTCCTTTATCATAATTTCATTTCCTTATACTTTGTCTAGAGCATGTATGTAGGCTGAATGTTTTATTCTCTACTTTAGACATTCTACAGCTTTTTGTGTTATCAGGGTAGTTTAGAAATCATTTTAAATAGTAGACACTTTTATTGTTTTATAATGCTCTTCTACTTATTTTTTTTCAGTCCTTGTCAAATATGTGATTCTTTAAAAGATAAAACACTAGCTTTATTGATAGTTTCATCTTTGAATATGATGCATTTGATCCTATTCACTCTATTTTCCCCAGCTCCTCGAATATCTCCATTCTCTCCCTTCTCCCAATGCCTTGCTCCACCCCCACACATACACACATTTTTGTCTCAGCAAATCCAATTTATGCTTTCCAAGCTGTCACAGGTATGAGGTTGAGTATTGAAACTTGGTCAACCTATCAGGGACCACACCCCATTATGAAAACAAACTGTCCTATTCTTGGAAACCCTTAACTATAAATTGCTCCTCAGCTAGGAATCCATAAGGACCTCTATCTCAGTAGTTGATTCACCACTAGAGTCTGTGACCTGCCTTGTCACAAGATATTTTCTTGCTGATGGTATCAAAATGAATTCTCGACTGTGGAATGAATCTTAACTCCACTCAGAAAGTAATGGCTTATACCTGTACCAGACATGCTACTATTGAAGTGGCAGGTACATCTTGCCAGCATATTGGTAGTACAGTATACAAAGTCTGTTACTAAGCATGAATGTCAAAAATATTTCTAACATAGCTGTTTACATAATACTTTCAGGAAATAAAATTTTTAGACAGAGAGAGTGAGCATTTAATTTGGTAACAGTCTGATTTCTGCAATTTCTGCATCTAGTACATTCAGCAAGAGGTGTTGGATTTAGTTCTTGCATGCAACCAATAGCAGTGTCAACAACCTGATTATTTTTGGGGCCTCAGTGATATATCCAGTGATAACACTGATATCATTGACAATGATAACATTGATAAAATTGAATAGATATCAACTACCTTCTGATTCCTAGGAGCACCATATTCAACAGATACAGGATATGTCCCTCTAAACTATTTATCTATTTATTTATTTATTTATTTATTTATTTTGGTTTTTGACACAGGGTTTCTCTGTGCTCCTGGCTATCCTGGAACTCACTCTGTAGACAAGGATGGCCTCGAACTAGAAATCCGCCTGCCTCTGCCTCTCAAGTGCTGGGATTAAAGGCGTGCTCCACCTCTGCCCGGCCCTCCTAAACTTCTTAACTGGTGGTTTTATATTTTTGCATATCATTTTCCAAATGAGTAAGATATTCAAAGGTTGAAATGGTAAAATACACAAATGTAGTCTTTTGATTGAGGGTGATCAGCATTTCTAAAGATACACTGTGTCCATTCCAAGCAGTACAAATTGGTCTTGGGAGTCAGAAGGTAAGGGAACATTAAAGCAAAATATAAATGAGGCCCAGGACAACAGGAACAGATCCCATTGTATCTCTCATTGATTTCCTAAGAAGGCCAAGGTTGGGCATAGCAAGTGTAATTTTTCATGAGCTATCCTGCTTGAGGCCCTGCCAAGCCTTTACTATGGATTAGTGTACAATTCTTTGCTTGACACAGAGTCAAGGAGGATCCAGGACTGGCTTTTACTTGTTGCAGGTATTGGTTCCCTAGGTCTGAAGGTCTTAGCCTCTGTATGGTTGTTATCTCTTCCCTAGACATACCAGGTTTAAAAGGGTCCCAGGATAGTAAATAATTCTTCTTTCATGGCATATTCTTCCAAAAAGAAGCACTCTTAGCAAATCTAGAGGGTAATTGTTTCCCATTAGGATAAGTTTAGCCTTGTCTACCTGAGAATCTGGGTTACTCAGTCCCTGGTGTACTGTTGTTTGGGCTTTAAAGCCTTCTAGAAGTCCATTGGCACTGCATTTGGCTTTCAGGTGTTCATTTCACCCAAGCCACTTTGGTCCAATAAATATCTTGTGATACTTGCTTTTGAGTGACCTAGGCAGGGTCCTATGAAGGAATATTCCTCAGGAAAAAAATAGTCCGTCTTTCTGTGTGTATCTCTCTTTCTCAGTCTCTCCAAACTATGAAATGCACAGGGAATAGAAAATTCACCATTTTATAAGCATGGTTATACTGAGAAAGATGAGAAGCATCAAGTGGAGGCAATGGGGCCTGAGGATTGGAGGCATGCCTAGCATACAGAGGGTTCTGTCTGTGCAAAATCGGAGCCACGACACATCACTATTATTTTAAATTAATCCCGTCTAATGTACTGTCTATATGGAGGGCATACTTACAATCTCTTAAAGTTTAGGAACTTCTCAACATCTAAAGAATTGAAGAATATACATGGAACACACGAGATGATGCTTTACCATTGGGAACTGTTGCTTTTAACTGACTTTCTTCACTTCTAATAGACGCTTGTTTCAGAGAAAGCTATTTAGATGGAACCCGATTCGGGCAGGGATGGAAGAATAGACATAGGGCCAAGAAGTCATCTTTGTTTCACATAAATTCTTTGTGGCAATATCCTCTGTAGATAAATATCCTTTTAAAATGGCCCTTTTACTCACCCATGTACTTACACTCATCTCTCCCCTGACCCACAAAGTCCAACACTGATTTATTTAGCAGCTTTTCAGACTCTGTATGTGACCCTGATATAGATATGCGACTTGATCCGCATCACAATGTCCTTGAGTTTCACTTTAAAATCCCACTAAAGCTCCATGTACATTTTATTGATTAACTTACTCACCATTTAAATTATTTACTGTAGAAAAGATTAGTTAATCTGAGCACTAGGCCGGATTCTCTAGGAAGGAACTATTGCAATTTTTTTTTCCAATTTTGTAATCTTTATTTAGACTGGAAAATTAAAAATAAAACAGCATTAATAAAGCTAAGTCATTTCTTATTAATGCATGCTGGTTTATATGCAATTTAAAAGATCTGATGATAGATTACTTTGGGGATTTGCTTGAATCTTTAAGGTGCTCTTTATTATTAAACGGAGTTTCTCTTGCTTATCTAAGGATGGGCTTCAGTTTGCTTTCCAATCTGAAAATATGAAAGGATCATAAATGTACATTGAGTCAGTGCTACCAAATTCCACCAGAGCTCGTCTTAAGAGTACTTTAGGAAGATGTATATTGATTTTTCAGAACACAAAGATCTTCCCTGAGCAGCTATTCCCGGCTCCATTATTGGCAGGACAGCTTCTACGGAAGGATTCTCTGACACATATTATTTCTGCACTGACATACTTACAGATGGTTCCACCGTAGCTGAACTGCTGAGGTCTCTTTCAGCTTAATCAAGAATGCTTATTTTACACTTTTAAAAGCATATCAAATGTGAAGCAATAATAATTAAGCCTCTTATTTTTATGAAGCCTTCAGAGATCTGTGAAAAAAGGCAACATGTAGTACTTTGTAAATGTCAAATCTCTTTACAGAAATGCGAAGGAGGTATTTCAGGCTGTCATCTGTTCTTCATGCTGCCTACTGACCCTCATTGGAAGCTACCGATTCTAGAAGATTCTGTGCCCACTGAAATAAATAGCTCACTCAGGCACAAAGCAAGATGTTGGACAACATACAGGACAGCAGCACCCACTTTAATTCTACCATGCAGTGTGTTTCATAAAGAAATGGGAACTAGAAGCTTAGACAGTGAAGACAGTTGCAACTGGCAGGNCTGCCTACTGACCCTCATTGGAAGCTACCGATTCTAGAAGATTCTGTGCCCACTGAAATAAATAGCTCACTCAGGCACAAAGCAAGATGTTGGACAACATACAGGACAGCAGCACCCACTTTAATTCTACCATGCAGTGTGTTTCATAAAGAAATGGGAACTAGAAGCTTAGACAGTGAAGACAGTTGCAACTGGCAGGTAATGAAGGTGAATGCCTTTAGTTCCACTGTGACAAATGACAAGATTTGGAACAAGGAAGCTATGTTTCAAGCATGTAAAAGCAGAAAAAGGATAATGCAGGTTTTTTTGTTTGTTTGTTTGTTTGTTTTTTTACTTTCCTCAAGGAGAAATATTTGACATGAAAATTAAAAGTAGGGTTGTCCTAATGCCAAGTGCATTTCAGGAGTTTAGAGAATGAGGCTGGATTTAGTTTGGCAGGTATATGTGGATGTGTCCCATCAACATCTGGTCTATGCTCTGGACTGTCTCATGCAAATTCAAGATCCGAAGCTAAAACTGTCCATTGCATTTGCCTAGAATTATTTAAAAATAGCTTATCATTTACAAAACTATCAGTTTTACATGAAAATGTATATGAAAACTCCAGATATAGGCCAAAGTCTTGATTAAGGAAGCATGGTGCAGATAGGCGAGGTGCCACACACCTTTAATCCCTTGGTTTAATACCTTGGCATGCAGAGAGAGGTGGATCTCTGAAGTCTTAAAACACTGTCATAGCCACACTGGTTACTGGCTACACTGGCATCAGCAAAAAATTCCCATCTGGTTATTAAACTCATCAAATATTTCAACTTTGCCTCTGTTTTTTTTTAATCAGCAGAGAAGGATTTTTCATTGTGCTAGCTTCTTAGGTCACTCTGTTTTTTCATTTGTCATATTTCTAGGTTTTATACTTGCTTACTGAATGAATGACTTTATAATCTTTAGATGTCATTTTACTGTTCATCTTTCTCCCTGGACTCAGAGGAACTTTCTCTTTTCATCAAGTTATCACTATTTTTCCACTGTAGCAATCCCAAAGCCAATGTTCTTAACAAACTCTTCAGAATTAAAGTCCATCACCACCTTTTCTTGTCCATGAGCCATCTTCATTAATTTTATCTTTTTTTATTTCTAAAACTGTAAGAATTTGGATCTCAGGAGTAGTTCTTGTTAGTTACTACCCTAGCCTATACAATAGCTTCTTCTTGAACATGGACTTCATATTTTTTTCTTTTCATTTTGAGTAGATCTAATTGTTGGAATGGTCATTCTTATACAGAACTAGATGTCACAGTGTAAAGGGCTTAGGTCATTACTTTGTAGAGAGTTAGTGGAGACATATAAAATATGTCATTGCATTGCTTTGTGAAGTCTAGAGACATATATTATGTATTTCAGGCATATATAGGAAGATATAATATAATAGAAAGTTGGTCAGTATGGGTTAGATAAGTGTGATGGTTTGTATATGCTTGGCCCAGGGAGTGGCCCTATTTAGAGGTGTTGCCTTGTTGGAGTGTGGGCTTACCCTAGCTTCCTGGAAGTCAGTCTTTCACTAGCAGCCTTCAGATGAAGGTGTAGAACTCTCAGCATCTCCTAGCACCATTCCTGCCTAGATGCTGCCATGTCCCCACCTTGATGATACTGGACTGAACCTCTGAACCTGTAAGCCAGCCCCAAGTAAATGTTGTCCTTTATAAGACTTGCCTTGGTCATGGTGTCTGTTCACAGCAGTAAAACCCTAGCTGAGACAATCAGTATAGCTGCATTTTAAACTCTGTTTTTGGAAACTTTATGTTTATAGTGTGTGAGCGATGAGCATTTGGGTCAAGAAGACCTCAAAAGTATTTAGGAATCAAAATGCTTGGTGACAAGAGTTTCCTCAACAAGTTTTGGGGATGAAAAAAAAATCCGCGTTTCAGGAAATCTTCCAGGTTATTTAACGAACACTAACATTTGAGAGCTACTGCCTTAGTGACTGAAAAATGAATTCAGAGGATTAAAGCTTCTACTTAAAAATAAATACTATAGAATAATAAAAGATGGCAAAAACTTACCTACTGTGAAATGAAGAAATGTGTTCCAAGTAATTCATGAATGTGAAAGCAATAAAAATAGAAAATGCAGAAACTTTGAAATAAAACAAAATTCATACCATCGCGTAGCTTTAAACTATCTAAAAAAAGTTACCCTAGATAAATGTATAAATAAATATCATGAAATATCCGTCATATCCACTTGGTAGGTAAGATACAACATTGAAAGAACTCTTACAAGTGGGCAGCATATTTATGAAAAACAAATGGATAAAATATTCAAACAAGAATACTATAAAAGGGGAAAATTCAAGTTGCCAGAGATATATATCAAAGTAACGAACGGCTTGGGGAGATGGCTCAGAGGTTAAAAGCACTGACTGCTCTTTCAAAGGACCTAGGTTCAATTCTCAACACCCATATGGCAGTTCACCACCATTTCTAACTCCAGTTTCTGAGGATCCAATGCTTTCTTTTTGCCTACAGGCCTATGGGGCATGTGCATAATGCAGAGACATACAAGGTGAGAAAACACCCATTCATACCAAGTAAATATAAAAATATTAAAAACAGAAGATCTTTAAAACAGAAAATTGATAAACATTGACATGACATACAAGTATAACTTTATATTCATTTCTCTCTTACAAAGAACTTTTAAAAATGATAATATGGCATTCACTCTCCTCACATATTAATTACAATACATTTAGCATGTTGTCAAAGTGAAGTTTTAATGAAAAGATAAAATCTACAGGCAAGTAATGATCTTCTGGTGAATTTCTTTCATGAGTAGAAGGCCCAGAACAATAGGAATTTTTTAGTAAATATGTTTACTATTGCTGTGTTATAATATCAATAATTAAAGAAAGCAAAACTGTATCAAGAAGGAAATAACTGAATGAAATGAGGTTTGTTATTCTAACATGGACCTTTATACAGTTCCATCTGTGTCCATAAACTTGACGTATTTAAATGTTTTTCTTATTTATTTATTTTTGGTTAGTATGTATGAGTGTATATCTGTACAACACTTTAATACCCATAGAGATGAGGAGAATACACTGGGCTTTCTAGAACTGAAGCAAGATGTTGATTGTGAGACACCAATTACATGGTAGGAGCCAAACTCAGGCTGTCTGTAAGAGCATCCAATGCTCTTAACCAATAAACTATCTCTCTACCCTGGAAATGAAAGAATTTTCATCTGCTACAATCAGTCACCACCTGTAACTAGACTGTGCACATTCTATTGTTCCTTTGGCCTCTCTTCTTAAAAGTAAGGTTATTTACTCTCTCATTCTAACGTAGGAAAAAATTGCAACTTTTTGATCTAGGACAGATTGCTTCACTTTCTGAGTTGATGCAGTTAAAATCAGTATTGATTTAACTGAAATCGATGTGAAACCATTTTTATGCTAGGTAAAGAGGAGCGCATGATATCCTCTTCTTGGGCTTAAACTCTACTCTTAGACCAGCTACTATAGGATGAAAATGTTATGGACTGGCTTTAAGGATGGCAGAGATGTTGTGCTAAATGCATAAAGATATTTTATAGAAAAATGTCTCCAAAAGGGATGGAGAGACCTAAACAGAAAGGGAGAAGATTGTCATGAAGAAAGAAAGTAGAAGGAAGCAAGGATGAGAAAAAGAAAAGAAAGAAGGAAGAAACACATTTTCATATGGAAAGGATGAATCAAGTGCTTAAACTGGTAATGTGGAGTAATGTAATGCATGTACAGTTGTATGTTTAATGTGTTACTTGAATATGTGTGTGTAATTTTGTATTTGTATATGTGGCTTATTATAATAGAGAAATGTATGTAATTGTCGTTTCTTACTTTAATTTTATTTTTTGAGAGTTCCATACATATATTCAATGTATCTTTATAATATCTACCCCCGCTTTCTCTCTCCAACTTCCCACTGGTCCCTGAACACATTCCACTTATTTCTTTTGCATATATATATATATATACCCACTGAGTTCCGTTATTCCTTCCTATACGTACATCAATACAGTTGCAGGATCTTCTGCTGTGGCACGGCCTACTTAACAAAAGCCACTCCAAAGGAAAATGACTGCTCCTTCTCCAACATCCATAACTTGCCAATTGCAGCTAGACAGTAGGTGGGGCAGGAACTCGTCCTCACTATATTATGAAGCTTTTAGCTGCCTTCATGTTGTGTAGATATCCAGTTTGTGCATGCAATAGTCATTCTGTGTTTATAGGACTGCATGGTATAGCAGTGTTCCTCATGTTCCAGCTCTTACATTCTTTTTGTTCCCTTTTTACAATATTCCATAGCCTAGGAAGGAAGTGTTGATACACATGTTCTATCTATAAAGAAGTACTCATGGCTGCATATTTTCCATTCTTCGAACAATTTTTGAGTCTCAGTTAATCACTACCCACTGAAATCCAAAGCTTCTCCAAACCGGGTTAAGAGTAGCACAGATCTATGGATATAAGCATAAATATGGGGAAGGCATTGTTCAGTCATGACCATTTGGCAAAACAATATCTATAGGTTCTACTTCTGAACCAATGACTTCCACCACAGGCTAGAGGTTTGATAATAGTTTTACTATCAGACAATAATTCATTTATATAGATTAGGCCTCAAATCTAATCAAGAGAGTGATTGATTATTTTCATAAATAGAATCCTGTCACCATTGCACTAGTGGGGCATATCTTGTCTGACAGGTTGGTCTTAAGGTAGTCAGGGTCAAGCTTTGGGAAAAATCATTGATAAATTTCCTCCCCAAGCAGCATATACAAAGCTAATTAGCAAGGAGTTTCTGGGCTCTCTTTAAGTTAGATTTCTTTATACCTTGTTATCTTTTCTAAAAGATTCATTAAAGTTATAATAATTGTACTATCTCCCATTTTTATGTGTTCGAAAAAGTGACAAATGAAGGTGTCATTGAAAAACAAAAAAGACAGAGTTGAAAAAAAAAAGCACCATTCCTTAAGTATGAGTTGTGCAGTGACATTCTTTTAGAAGCAATATAGTATGAAGCCATAGAAAAATTGGTTTGCCATGAATACACCTGACAAACATACCCATGAGTCTGATGATCAAGGTTTATCTCAACAGTGTTATCATGAATCCTTCTCATGATTCCAATGGAAATAACATCTTGAGTCCCTCAGCAAAACATAACACCATAGTCTATCCAGAAGGAAATTATGAGACAAATTTCATTTAAAGAGATATTCTGTATAGCTTCTTCCCAATGCTCAAAAACTGAGAAAATTGTCAGAAACAAGGGTGTGAGCCATACACAGAAGCAAGAGATGACTAAGTAGCCCACGGTGGCTGGATAAGTAGGACTCCCCCATGATAACATTAAGGGTAATATGAAGAAATCTCCCTGAACGATGGACTATCATACAATACTCACAGGCAATTTTGTCCTCCAAAGGTTGATAATATACAACAGGCATGGTGTAAGGTGAATAATTTCATAACGATTAAATCACTGTCTTACACATCAAAATGGAGTAAAAGAATTGCAGATTTATCCAGAAAATATCACAGATTTAAAAAGTATAGATATTTTCATGATTGCCGTAATTACCATAGGAAACAAACAAAATGAGTGCCTAGAATATAAGCACATTTTAGACTGACAAATCACCAATATTTTTGTATTCCCCCCTCTAAAATAAAATAACTTTTCAAATGTGTGCTGAAAACTATATCTGTGTTACCCATGTTTGGTTGAATAAGTTCTTTCATTTTCTTTTGAAACTCAAGAGAATTAGTTTTGTTTACTTTATTATGGCTAATACTCACTTAGCTATACCATTCTAACTTAAAGGTTATTTATTCAGGTTTTAATTTCCCTTTTGTTAAAAGTCCTGATGATATTTGACAAATACATACCATCTGCTTTCTTTTAAAATGTTTTAAATATATACAATGTGCTGCTGCTGCTGGGACACCTACAATAACCATTGTTACCATATCTGGACTGTGCCAACTTCCTACGTGTTGGTTTTCAAGTTCTTCAAGTTTTTTTTTTTTTAATTTTATTTTAACAACACTTCACAAATTCATTATAAAGTTGTCAAGTTGAAAGCTTTTGTTTTAATTTTATCATGAATATTTCTGCCTTTATAGGGAAATTTTAACCATTCTATGTATTGATTTAATTCCATTAGCTGTAAATTCTTTTTTAACATTTACAAACTTCACTACAATATATCAATGGATACAAGTTGACATGTCAACATTGATGGTGGAAATCTCATGCAGTCCCATCCTTAGATGAAGAGCTACAGACATGTAACTACTACATAAAGTAAATCATTAGTCTTCCCAGGGATGAGCCCCTATTTAATTATCCTATACATATGAGCAATATTAAATGGATTTAATAAGTTTATTTATATATTTACACACAAACACACTTGTTCTCTCTCTCTCTCTCTCTCTCTCTATATATATATATATATATATATATATATATATATATATATATATATATATATATATATATATTTATGTGT
>LR751965.1:36889-120444 GCA_902729485.2 Mus minutoides | reverse complement strand
TGCCAGGGATCCCTCCCATAATCAGCCACCAAAATAAACACTATAGCATATGCCAGCAAGATAATGCTGAAAGGGACCTGATATAGCTGTCTTGTGGGAATCTATACCAGTGCCTGGTAAACACAGAAGTGGATGCTCACAGTCAGCTATTAGTTGGAACACAGGACTCCCAAGGTAGGAGCTAGAGAAAGTACCCAAGGAGCTGAAGGGGTCTTCAACCCTATATGTGGAAGAATAACATGAACTAACTAGTTCCCCCTGCGCTCATGTCTCTAGCTGCATATATGGAAGAAGATGGCCTAGTTGGCCATCATTGGGAGGAGAGGCCCCTTGGTCATACAGACTCTATATGCCCCAGTACAGGGGAATGCCAGGGCCATTACGTGGGAGTGGGTGGGTAGGGGAGCAGGGCAGGGACGCGGGAGGGTAAGGGAAAATTTCTGGATAACATGTGAAATGTAAATAAAGAAAATATCTAATAAAGCGAAAAAAATGAAAAAAAAAAAAAAGAAAACAAAAAGGCCACCAAAGTATTGGGAAAGAATTTTTACCAATCCTAAATTTGATAGGGGACTAATAGCCAATGTATACAAAGAGCTAAGAAGCTGGACTCCAGAAAATCAAATAACCCCATTAAAAAATGGGGCACAGAGCTAAACAAAGAATTCTCCACTGAGGAATATTTAATGGGTGAGAAGCACTGGAAAAAAATGTTCAACATCCTTAATCAGCAGGGAAATGCAAATCAAAACAACCTTGAGATTCTACCTCACACCAGTTAGAATGGCTAAGATCAAAAATTTAGGTGACCCAGATGCTGGTGAGGATTTGGAAAAAGAGGAACACTCCTCCATTGCTCATGAGATAGGAAGCTTGTCCAACCACTCTGGAAATCAGTCTGGCAGTTCCTCAGAAAATTGGACATAGTACTACTGGATGATCCACCAACCTCTACTGGGCATATACCCAGAAGATGTTCCAACTGGTAATAAGAACACATGATCCACTATGTTCAGAGCAGCCTTATTTATAATATCCAGAAGCTGGAAAGATCCCAGATATCCCTCAACAGAGGAATGGATACAGAAATTGTGGTACATTTACGCAATGTAGTACCATGCATCTATTAAAAACAATGAATTTATGAAATTCTTGGGCAAATGGATATATCTGTAGGATATCATCCTTAGTGAAGTAACCCAATCACAAAAGAAGTCACTAGATGTGCTCACATTGATAAGGACATATTAGCACAGAATCTTAGAATACCTATAATGCAATTTGCAAAACACAAGAAAATCAAGAAGAGGGAAGACCAATGTGTGGATACTTCATTCCTCCTTAGAATAGGAAACAAAATACCCATGAAAGGAGTTACAGAGACAAAGTTTGTAACTAAGACAAAAGGATGGACTATCCAGAGACTACCCAACCCGGGATCCATCCCATCATCAGTCACCAAACCCAGATACTATTGCATATCACAGTAAGCATTTCCTGAAAAGAACCTGATAAAACTGCCTCATATGAAGCTAATCCAGTGCCTGGCAAATACAGAAGTTGATGCTCACAGTCAGCTATATGATGGAACACAGGGCCCCCAATGGAGAGGCTAGAGAAAGTACCACAGGAGCTGAATGGGTCTGCAACCCTATAAGAGGAACAACGATATGAACTAACCAGAACCCCAAGAGATTGTGTCTCTAGCTGCGTATGTAGCAGAAGATGACATAGTCGGCCATCATTGGGAAGAGAGGCCCCTTCTATTGCAAATTTTATATGTCCCAATACAGGAGAATTCCAAGGCCAATAAGTGGGAATGGGTGAGTAGGGGAGTAGGGCAGGCGGAGTGTATAAGGAACTTTTGGGATAGCATTTGAAATATAAATTAAGAAACTATCTAACAAAAAATATTAAATACAAAAAAAAAGAAATACATATGCTACTGTAATATCAATTTTGAAAGTATAATAAAGGAAAATATGTGTGGTAACTAGGAATAATAGGTGAAATGGAAGAGGAAAATACTGTAATGGCAAGCAAACCAAAATACATATACTCCAATTACAAAAATATACTAATGATCTAGACCCAGCACCTAGTACAATTGCAAAAATAATATTTACTGAAAGAAAGTAAATATTCAGTATAATGTTTGGGGAGCATCCTCACAGAGGCAAGGGGAGGGGCAATGGAAAAGGGGTTTCCAGAGGGGAAACCAGGAAAGGGGATATCATTTGAAATATAAATAAATAAAATATCCAATTAAAATGAAAGTAAATATTCATCATGGCCAAACTTCCCATTTAATATATTTAAGCAAAACCTAAATGTGTGGATGTTTTATATCAAGTAAGTATCAATATACTACATTACAAATATGTTTATAATGTGTGCATCATATTAGTCATGATATTTATTTTACATGTAAGGAAAATAAATAATCAGTGTTTGTCAAGTAGACTTTGTCAAGCTGACACAAACTACAGTCAACTCAAAAGAAGGAACCTCAGTTGAGTAATTGCTCCAGGAAACTATTCTGAGGTCATGTCTCTCTGTTCTCTTTCTTCATTGCTGAAGATAGGGACAATAGCTAAACTCACTGTAGGCAATGTGAGTCTTAGGCCTGTGATTCTAGGCAGTAGGAAAAAGAAAGTGAGAAAGACAAGTGGAATACATCACTGAGAAGCTATCCTTCATGTTTTCTGTTGCAGTTAATGCTTCCAGGTTCCTTCTTTGAGGTCCTGCCTTGGTTCCCTCAGTGGTGGCTATAACTTGTAAGCCACCTGAACCCAACACCATCTTAGTTATTTTATGACAGAAACAAAAACAACAATATATGAGAGAATGATTTCAATTGTGGAATTGCTGTGGTCATAGGATCAAATTTGTGATGTGTTGAAGGTGATCTTAAATTGTGTACCCTCAATCAAAGGTCATGTGAGTTAACAAAGTTGGACACTTAAATATGTGGAATTCCTTGAGATGACTGATGTTCTATCAGGCTTTTAACACCTTATAATATACTAAGATATCACATTCTTTGAAGGAATGAGGGTGAACTGAAGTACTTTGAGATTAGTTCTTTTTTTTTTTATTAGAGAAATTCTTCATTTACATTTCAAGTGAGATTACTTCTTGTTGTTTGCATGTCATTCACATGGTAAATCTGATTGTATGTGATTTTTTAAAAGTTACTGTGCTAAAGCTATTCCTATAGAAATTTAAATGAAAAATATAATATTCTTTCTTTGAAAGCACTAGGTGATTAGCATCAAGCATACAACAAAGTAAGACCCATCACATTTCTCATACCACAAACCTGTAACGGTGAATATGATTTCAAGAACTGAAAACCAATAGGAAATTACTAGATTCAATGAAACAGTTTTGAGTTTGTTTTATTTTATTTTATTTTATTTTATTTTATTTTATTTTATTTTTGGTTTTCGAGACAGGGTTTCTCTGTGTAGCCCTGGCTGTCCTGGAACTCACTCTGTAGACCAGGCTGGCCTTGAACTCAGAAATCCGCCTGCTCCTGCCTCCCAAGTGCTGGGATTAAAGGCGTGCACCACCAAGCCCGGAAGTTTTGAGGGTTTTTAAAAATTATTTTACTAGTTTTCAAGTGTGCAAAAATTTTGACTATTTGTGTTGAATTGTGTTTAGAAAAGTTTATAAATAAAATTATGAAATGCTATGTAAAAAGAAATAATAATAACATGTTGAAGTCATGCTAAAATCGGAGATATAATACTTGATAAAAATCTATTACAATCAGGTGAGAAATGAAAATAATCCATCAGACCACTGTTACCGAGAACTACAAACAAGATTATAGGAGGACAATTGGAAACTTCAGTGAAGAAGTGCTATCCATTGGAAGAAAGAGAAGAAAGAGAAGAAAGAGAAGAAAGGAAGAAAGGAAGAAAGGAAGAAAAAGAAAGAAAGAAAGAAAGAAAGAAAGAAAGAAAGAAAGAAAGAAAAAAGAAAGGGAAAGGGGAAGGGGAAGGGGAAGGGGAAGGGAAAGGGAAAGGGAAAGGGAAAGAGAAGGAAGGAAGGAAGGAAGGAAGGAAGGAAAGGGAGGGAGGGAGAGAGAGAAAGAGAAAGAAAGAAAACCAATACTACAAAACTACATGGTCTATGCTCCTTACTTTTACATGGTAACCATTATCACTGAAAATCACCCTCTCATTCTGGTATCCAAAGAAAAAATGACATTTGTGATTAGGGGAACTTATGGTTCATAATACACTAAAATTATCATGCTACCTATACTCATGACATCTCATTAGAAAATATTCTTAGAATAAGATAGAAACAACATGACTCCTACTCAGCCATGCATAGACCAAGATATAAAAGGAGAATCTGACTTGTACTTACCATGTGTTTTCTTCAGTTCCTTCACGAGCCACTGGGCTTCCTCTTGCACTTTGTTCTCAATGGTCCTTTTTCCCATGCCCAAGTTCCTCAGGGTATTGAGTGTGAAGACCCTTGTGGCTTTCCATACATTTCCACGGCTAAAGCCAATGCCTGAAGAAATTGGAACAGACACTGGAAATCCCAGACACAGAATGAGCTGACAGGTGGCAGCTTTATAGAGTCCAAACCTATGCATGACAAGCAAGCATGACCTCCACTCCACCTTTCAGCTCACTTGGGAGACTGCCCAGGATACTCATAAGCACACACACACACACACACACACACACACACACACACACACACTTACCCTTTCCTTTAGAAACCTTTTCATAAACTGGAAAGCTTCCTCTTCCAGAGAACTCTTCTCCATGGTCAATGAGGGCTTCTTTCATTACCTCATAACCATATAATACCACAAAAGGCTGTGAGCCAAAACACAGAGTGAACACAGGGCCATAGGTTTTAGAAAACTGGAAAGAAATAGCAAACATAAATATTAGTGAAAACAAAGCCATTGTATTTTCAATAGAGTCAACTATTTAGTTTGATGATTGTATTGGTTTATGATATTTTTACTCAGAAAACTTCAGTTTAAAGTCTGTATAATTCTGTACATTATGGTGATTATCATGTGTTCATGACCTACAGTATGCCAGAAAATCTTTCAGGTTGTTGACACACTAAAACTAAAGATAGATCACACTAAAATCTGATTTGTTGTACGAAGATACTGAAGTAAAATACCACTTTAATTTACAGGATTCTATTGCAAATAAGTACACTCAAATTTGACACTCTGCTTATTCATTATTGGATACTTGACCATCACTCTCATGATAACTTCATATTGAAATGGATTTCAATCGTCAGAGGAGTTCTGCAGAACCAGCTGGGAACACTTCTTGTTAAAACTAAGAGAGCCCTGTGATAAAGACTAGAAAACTGAAACCTTAGATTACCACAAATGTTTGCTTTCCATTCCTATCTATTGTTACAAATGTACATAGGGTGGGTATCATACAAAGCATACCATAGCATGAATCATCACAGAAAAACCACATTCTTGCTAATCAGCATCCTAGGTCCAAGTCACAGGCTATTAATGGCATAAAAGGTGATTGGGAAAATACCACATATGCTAACATACACTATTTATGTTTTTTTATTTCATGTATGAGCTCATGCACATTGTATTTACTTCAAATCAGACACCAATACATTCTTCAGAATTAGAAATTAATGTCAAATCCAAGAACAATGCATCTCAAAAATTCGGATTCGTTTTCTGAAATATTCCATACAATTCACCTTCTGTGAAAATAATAGAAAGTGTGTGTAAAAATAGTATATAATTACTGCACTTGGAAAAAAAATAGTGGATATAATTACCTGCATTTCAAGTGCTTCAATCTGAAACTTAGAGCATTGCTAATTTCCTGATCAGAACTTGAGGCAAAAGTCAAAAAAAACATAGAACTTTTCATTTTTTTACATCATATACATTTCCACAATATTTCCTCCACTAATAGAATTTTATGAAAATACCATGAGTTCTAACTCAATTTGCAATGTACCTGAAGAACATAAGGCATACTTACATTGGTAAGGGATGGGCGGATGTCCTTCATATCTATCAGGTGGAAATTGCCAATAATTGGGAGAGGAGTGGGGCCAGGAGGGAGATTCCCTCTTCCAGAGCTCTGTCTCCACAGTGAGAGGAGAAACAGAAAGGACAAACAAAGCACCAAGTCCACAAATGGATCCATAGAGACCCGCTCGCTGACACAGGTATGATCAGGCACTCCAGACACTTTATACTGCATTCTCAAAATCAATATTTTGTGTTTGGGCATCTTTGTACACTCAAGTAGTCACTGTTTAATTGTCTTCCAAATGGACTTTGTCTCAATGATAAGAATAAACAAGCACTTTTAACATTGTCATTTTGTACAGTGCCTGTAAGACATTTGGGCTTAATTTTGTTGAGTTGTGACAAGTAAGGCTAATAAATAATAATCATTCAAAACTTGAAATACACTTGAATTAATTTGTAAAAGTTATGAGATTGTACTAAAAATATGTCAATTTCGTCTTTCCTTCTTTATCAAAAACAACCTATATAATTTCCTTATTTACTTTCTAACACATGGTTACTTTTATCCTTTTTAAATTAATTAATTTAAAATTTCCACTCCATATTTTATCCCCTCCTGTCTACCCTCTGATAATCCACATCCCATACCTCCTGCCCACCCCTGTCTCATATGGATATTCCCCACCCCCAACCCACATGACCTCTAAACTCCCTGGGGTCACCAGTCCCTTGAGAGTTAGGTGCATCATCTCTGAGTGAACACAGACCCAGCAGTTCTCTAATGTATGTGGGCCGAGGGTGTCCTATCTGGTGGTATATGCTGTCTATTTGGTGTCGCAGTGTTTGGTGGTCTACTTGGTGGAGAGATCTAGGGGATCCAGATTAAATGACACTGCTTGTCCTCCTACAGGATTGCCCTTCTGCTCAGATTCGTTCAGCCTTCCCTAATTCACCAACAGGGGTGAGCTGCTTTTATTTATTGGTTGGGTGCAAATATCTGCACCTGACTGTTTCAGCTACTTTTTGGGTCTTCTGGAGTGCAGTCAAGCTAGGTCCGTTTTTGTGAGTGCTCTATAACCTCAGTAATAGTGTGAGGCCTTGGGACATCCCCTTGAGCTGGATCCCACTTTGGGCCTGTGGCTGGACCTTCTTTTCCTCAGGATTCTCTCCATTTATATCCCTGTAATTCTTTCAGACAGGAACAATCATGGGCCACAGTTGGAACTGTGGGATGCCCCCCTCGCCCTCATTTGATCCCCTGTCTTCCTGCTGGAGGTGGGCTCTATAAGTTCCCTCCCCTTAAGGTCAGGAATTTCATCTACTGTCTCTCCATTTGAGTCCTGAGAGTCTCTCACCTACCCGGTCTCTGGTACATGCATGTTTAACTGTGTATTTAAATTGGATCTTGCTAATATAAACATATGGACATATGCTTTAATTATAAATGCAATAAAACTTTCATATATGCTTTGAGCAACACAGCTAAGAAAAAAGATTAAAAATGCCTTATATTAGTAACACATATTTTAATAAGAAAACATATTAAGTTGATATCTAGGAAAATCTATATGGCTTTTGCCACTGTGAAATTCAATGGAAGACCTAGACTTATCCTTCTTTCTTTCTCTTTCTTTTTTTCTTTTCTCTTTCTTTCTTTGTCTGTCTTTCTTTCTTTCTTTTATCTTTCTTTCTTACTTGATTGCTTGCTTTCTTTCTCTTTCTTTCTCTCATTCTTCCTTCCTTACCTCCTTTATTTTATCCTTTATATTGTCATCACTGTAAAAGAAGGAGTATAAGTGTTTCACAACTCATTGCTGGAAGAACTTAGACTTCAATGTGATTACCTTGTAGTTGCAGGCTCTCCCACTGGCTTTATAGTTATTAGGATTCTCCACTTATCATCATTTAAGAAATGAATCTATCCCAGCATAACTGAACAGATGACAATAAATGAAAATTGTTGAGAAAGATTATCTTCTAGAATTTGAAGNGTCCTCCTACAGGATTGCCCTTCTGCTCAGATTCGTTCAGCCTTCCCTAATTCACCAACAGGGGTGAGCTGCTTTTATTTATTGGTTGGGTGCAAATATCTGCACCTGACTGTTTCAGCTACTTTTTGGGTCTTCTGGAGTGCAGTCAAGCTAGGTCCGTTTTTGTGAGTGCTCTATAACCTCAGTAATAGTGTGAGGCTTGGGACATCCCCTTGAGCTGGATCCCACTTTGGGCCTGTGGCTGGACCTTCTTTTCCTCAGGATTCTCTCCATTTATATCCCTGTAATTCTTTCAGACAGGAACAATCATGGGCCACAGTTGGAACTGTGGGATGCCCCCCTCACCCTCATTTGATCCCCTGTCTTCCTGCTGGAGGTGGGCTCTATAAGTTCCCTCCCCTTAAGGTCAGGAATTTCATCTACTGTCTCTCCATTTGAGTCCTGAGAGTCTCTCACCTACCCGGTCTCTGGTACATGCATGTTTAACTGTGTATTTAAATTGGATCTTGCTAATATAAACATATGGACATATGCTTTAATTATAAATGCAATAAAACTTTCATATATGCTTTGAGCAACACAGCTAAGAAAAAAGATTAAAAATGCCTTATATTAGTAACACATATTTTAATAAGAAAACATATTAAGTTGATATCTAGGAAAATCTATATGGCTTTTGCCACTGTGAAATTCAATGGAAGACCTAGACTTATCCTTCTTTCTTTCTCTTTCTTTTTTCTTTTTTCTTTCTTAATTGTCTGTCTTTTCTTTTATCTTTCTTTCTTACTTGATTGCTTGCTTTCTTTCTCTTTCTTTCTCTCATTCTTCCTTCCTTACCTCCTTTATTTTATCCTTTATATTGTCATCACTGTAAAAGAAGGACTATAAGTGTTTCACAACTCATTGCTGGAAGAACTTAGTGAAGTTACACTAATGGAACATCAACGTCCGAGAGGGTGACCGAAATATCAATAATCCTAAGAGGTGAATAGTAGTAAATTCTTTACTTAGATAGGGTCGTATTGACTTGTCTACTGTTAAAATGAAAATTGTTGAGAAAGATTATCTTCTAGAATTTGAAGCACTTCAGAGACATTGCTTTGTTGATTTAGTTATCCCGTTGATAATAATAATAATCAATAGTTGATCCACTATAATGAAGGTTGGTTAAATGTGAAGCAGTAATGGAACATGTATGTTCTATGGATGTCAAAATGTACTATAAAATGACCAAATTATGCAGAATTAAATAAGTAGAGGCATACATTTCCAGTACTTAAATTCCAGAAGAATCACGGTTATTATGTGAGCGATAATGACATTGTTATAGCAAAGTCTTCTTCTGTAAAGATACCATTATATTGGCTCAGATTAGACTAAGTAGGTACTCAAAATTGTGCTCAGTAGAAGTTCCCTTCTTGATATTTGCTTACATCCCATTTTATTAGGAATTATTGAAGTGGTTCTGTTAATTGTTATTCTCTTGTTTCTTTATATTTGTTCCACTTTCAGTACTATGGCAATTTTTTAAAATATGAAGATGAGAAACAGGTCTTAGTGATTCAAAACCATGACAAAATTGGTTACTCCAGTAATTAGATTGGGGCTCTAGGCTATAAAAACGTGTCCCATAACTTTCCCTGAAGAAATATATTCCATTTAATTATATCAGTCAACCGTGTTGACTTTGTCCTAAGGTTCAATAATGATTATATACATTAGGAATCAAAATAAATAAAGAGTTGCTCAATAATAAACTCATGACTTAGAACATGCATTTTATAAATGTTTGCTTTTTATAATTTATACAACATTATTGACCCAACGTTTTGGAGATCTGCATTACCTATAACAGAATGAGCAGTAATTTGTGACTAACACAATTTGCTCTAAAATTTCCCACTTACAAACAATTTATATTGAAGAAACATCCTCAGTATATTTCTTTTAAAAGCAGAACTATTTTACATCCATAAGAATGGTTGCTCCTTCTCCAAGTATCTGTTTTTTACAATTAGAATTTGTACAAATTTTTTATCTCCTAGACTGAAAACCATATATCCATTTTAAAGAGGGGCAATCTTTAAAGTATTTCCTAATTATTTGAATTTTGTACATTAGATTTGATTTCCTCCTTCCTACTTCTAATAAATATAACTCTAGTCACATATCACCAACCTTGTCCTCTCTTTCTTTTTTTTCCAATTTTTTATTAGATATTTTTTAAATTTACATTTCAATTGCTATCCCGAAAATCCCCTCCCCCCCTTGCTTCTCCCCTACCCACCCAGTCCTACTTCTTGGCCCTGGCATTCCCCTGTATTGGGGCATATAAAGATTGCAGTACCAAGGGGCCTCTTTTCCCAATGATGGCGGACTAGGCCATGTTCTGCTACAAATGGAGTTAAAGACCCAAGTTCTGGGGGTTCTGGTTAGTTCATATTGTTGATCCTCTTCTAGGGTTGCAGACCCTTTCAGCTCCTGGGGTTCTATCTCTAGCTTCTTCATTGTGGGCCCTGTGTTCCATCTTATAGATGATTATGAGCATCCACTTCTGTACAAGACAGCTATATCAGGGTCCCTTAAGTAGGCACTAGCTGTCCTATGCCATAGTGTCTGAGAGTAATGACTGATTATGGGATGGATCCCCCCTGGAGGGGTAGTCTTGGTATGGTCCGTCCTGTCATCTTAGCTCTAAACTTTGTCTCTGTAACTCCTTTCATGGGTATTTTGTTTCCTATTCACAGGAGGAATGAAGTCTCCACACGCTGGTCTTCCTTCTTGATTTTCTTGTGTTTTGCAAATTGTATCTTGGGTATTCTAAGTTTCTGGGCTAATATCTATTTATCAGTGATTGCATATCCAATGACTACTTTTGTGATTGGGTTACCTCACTAAGGATTATATCCTCCAGATACATCCATTTGCCCAAGAATTTCATAAATTCATTTTTAAATGGCAGAAAAGTATTCCATTGTGTAAATGTACCACATTTTCTGTATCCATTCCTCTGTTGAGGGACATCTGGGTTCTTTCCAACTTCTGGCTATTATAAATAAGGCTGCTATGAACATAGTGGAATATGTGTCCTTTTTACTAGTTGGAACATCTTCTGGGTATATGCCCAGGAGAGGTATTGCTGGATCCTCTGGTAGTACTATGTCCAATTTTCTGAGATAATGCCAGAATGACTTCCAGAGTGGTTGTAAGAGCTTGCAATCCCACCAGCAATGGAAGAGTGTTCCTTTTTCTCCACATCCTCGCCAGAATCTGCTGTCCCTGAATTTTTGATCTTAGCCATTCTGACTGGTGTGAGGTGGAATCTCAGTGTTGTTTTGATTTGCATTTCCCTGATGATTAAGGATGTGGAACATTTTTTCCGATGTTTCTCAGTCATTCGGAATTCCTCAGTTGAGAATTTTTCTGTATCTCTGTACCCCATTTTCAAATGGAGTTATTCGTTTTTCTGGAGTCCATCTTCTTTAGCTCTTTGTAGATGTTGGATATTAATCCCCTATCAGATTTAGGATTGGTAAAAATCCTTTCCCAATCTTTTGGTGGCCTTTTTGTCTTGCTAACGGTGTATTTTGCCTTATAGAAGCTTTGCAATTTCATAAGGTCCCATTTGTCGATTCTTGATCTGACTGCACAGGCCATTGCTGTTCTGTTTAGGAATCTTTCCCCTGTGCCCACACCTTCAAGGGTTTTCCCCACTTTCTCCTCTATAAATTTCAGTGTCTCTGGTTTTATGTGGAGGTCTTTGATCCACTTAGACTTAAGCTTTGTACAAGGGGATAAGAACGGGTCAATTCACATTCTTCTACATGACAACCACCAGTTGTGCCAGCACCATTTGTTGAAAAAGCTGTCCTTTTTCCACTGAATGGTTATAGCTCCCTTGTCAAAGATCAAGTGACCATAGGTTTGTGGGTTCATTTCTTGGCCTTCAATTCTAATCCATTGATCTATCTGTCTGTTGCTGTACCAGTACCATGCAGTTTTTATCACAATTGCTCTGTAGTACAGCTTAATGTCAGGCATGGTGATTCCCTCCGAGATTCATTTATAGTTGAGAATATTTTTTGCTATCCTAGGTTTTTTATTATTCCAGATGAATATGCAAACTGCCCTTTCTATCTCTGAAGAATTGAGTTGGGATTTTGATGGGGACTGTGTTGAATCTCTAGATTGCTTTTGGCACGATAGCCATTTTGGCTATATTAATCCTGCCAATCCATGAGAATGGGAGATCTTTCCATCTTCTGAGATCTTCTTCAATTTCATTATTCAGAGACTTGAAGTTCTTGTCATACAGGTCTTTCACTTCCTTAGTTAGAGTCACAACAAGGTATTTTATAGTATTTGTGACTATTGTGAAGGGTGGTGGTTCCCTAATTTCTTTCTCAGCCCTCTTATCCTTTGTGTAGAGAAAGGCCATTGGTTTGTTTGAGTTAATTTTATAACCAGCTACTGCACTGAAGCTGTTTATCAGGTTTAGAAGTTCTTTGGTGGAATTTTTGGGTCCCAAATATATACTATCATATCATAGGCAAACAGTGATATTTTAACTTCTTTCTTTCCAAATTGTACCCCCTTGATCTCCTTTTGTTGTCGAATTTCTCTGGCTAGGACTTCAAGTACTATATTGTACAGGTAGGGAGAAAGTGGGCAGCCTTGTCTAGTCCCTGATTTTAATTGGGTTGCTTCCAGCTTCTCTCCATTCAGATTGATGTTGGCTACTGGTTTGGTGTAGATTGCTTTTATTATGTTTAGGTATGGGCCTTGGATTCCTGATCTTTCCAAGTATTTTATCATGAAAGGGTGTTAGATTTTGTCAAATGCTTTCTCAGCATCTAATGAGATGATTATGTGGTTTTTGTCCTTGAGTTTGTATTTATAGCGGATTACCTTCCTGGATTTCAGTATATTAAACCATCCCTGCATTCCTGGGATGAAGACTACTTGGTCATGAAGGATGATCGTTTTGATGTATTCTTGGATGCTGTCTGCAAGGATTTTATTGAGTATTTTTGCATCGATATTCAGGAGGGAAATTGGTCTGAAGTTCTCTTTCTTTGTTGGATCTTTGTGTGGTTTAGGTATCAGAGCAATTGTGGCTTCATAGAATGAATTGGGTAGAGTACCTTCTGTCTCTATTTCATGGAATAGTTTGAGGAGAGGTGGAATTAGGTCTTCTTTGAAGGTCTGATAGAACTCTGCACTAAACCCATCTGGTCCTGGGCTTTTTTTTGGTTGGGAGACTATTGATGACTGCTTCTATTTCTTTAGGGGAAATGGGCCTGTTTAGATCATTAATCTGATCCTGGCTTAACTTTGGTACCTGGTATCTGTCTAGGAAATTGTCCATTTCCTCCTGGTTTTCTAGCTTTGTTGTGTATAGCCTTTTGCAGTATGATCAGATGATGTTTTGGATTTCCTCAGGTTCTGTTGTTATGTCTCCTTTTTCATTTCTAATTTTGTTAATGAAGATACTGTCCCTGTGCCCACTAGTGAGTCTGGCTAAGCGTTTATCTATCTTGTTGATTTTCTCAAAGAACCAGCTCCTGGTTTGGTTAATTCTTTGAATAGTTCTTTTTGTTTCTACTTGGTTGATTTCTGCCCTGAGTTTGATTATTTCCTACCTTCTACTCCTCTTGGGCGAATTTGCTTCCTTTAGTTCTAGAGCTTCTAGGTGTGCTGTCAAGTTATTAGTGTATGCTCTCTCTAGTTTCATTTTGGAGGCACTCAGGGCAATGAGTTTTCCTCTTAGGACTTCCTTCATTGTGTCCCATAAGTTTGGGTACTTTGTGGCTTCATTTTCATTAAATTCTAGAAAGTCTTTAATTTCTTTCTTGATTTCATCCTTGATTAAGCAATTATTGAGTAGTGATGTTCAGTTTTCATGAGAATGTTCGCTTTCTATTATTTATGTTGTTATTGAAGATCAGCCTTAGTCCATGGTGGTCAGATAGGATGCATGGGATAATTTCAATATTTTTGTATCTGTGGAGGCCTGTTTTGTGACCAATTATATGGTCAGTTTTGGAAGAGGTACCATGTGGCGCTGAGAAGAAAGTATATCCTTTTGTTTTAGGATAAAATATTCTGTAGATATCTGTTAAATCCATTTGTTTCATGACTTCTGTTGGTGTCCATGTGTCTCTGTTTAATTTCTGTTTCCAGGATCTGTCCATTGGTGAGAGTGGGGAGTTGAAGTCTCCCACTATTATTGTGTGGGGTTTAATGTATGCTTTGAGCTTTATTACAGTTTCTTTAATGAATGTGGCTGCCCTTGTATTCGGAGCATAGATATTCAGAATTGAAAGTTCATCTTGGTTGATTTTACCTTTGATGAGTATGAAGTGCCCCTCCTTGTCTTTTTTTTTATAATTTTGGTTTGAAAGTCAATTTTATCCGATATTAAAATGGCTACTCCAGCTTTTTACTTCGGACCATTTGCTTGGAATCCTGTTTTCCAGCCTTTAACCCTAAGGTAGTATCTGTCTTTTTCCCTAAGGTGTGTTTCCTGTAAGCAGCAAAATGTTGGGTCCTGTTTGTGTAGCCAGTCTATTAGTCTATGTCTTTTTATTGGGGAATTGAGTCCATTGATGTTAAGAGAGATTAAAGAAAACTAGTTGTTGCTTCCTGTTCTTTTAGTTGTTAATGTTGGGATTCTGTTTCTGTGGCTATATTCTTTAAGGATTGTTGAAGGATTACTTTTTACTTTTTTCTAGGGTGTAGTTTCCATCCTTGTTTTGATGGTTTCCCTTTATTATCCTTTGAAGGGCTGGATTCGTGGAAAGATATTGTGTGAATTTGGTTTCATCATGGAATACTTTGATTTCTCCATCTATGTTAATTGAGAGTTTTGCTGGATATAGTAACCTGGGTTGGCATTTGTGTTCTTTTAGGGTCTGCATAATATCTGTCCAGGATCTTCTGGCTTTCATAGTCTCAGGTGAGAAGTCTGGTGTAATTCTGATAGGCCTACCTTATATGTTACTTGACCTTTTTCCCTTACTGCTTTTAATATTCTATCTTTATTTAGTACATTTGTTGTTTTGATAATTATGTGTAGGGAGGAATTTCTTTTCTGGTGCAGAGTATTTAGTGTTCTGTAGGCTTCTTGTATGTTCATGGGCATCTCTTTCTTTAGGTTTGGGAAGTTTTCTTCTTTTATTTTGTTGAAAGTATTTGCTGGCCCTTTAAGTTGAAAATCTTCTTTTTCATCTATTCCTATTATCCGTAGGTTTGGTCTTCTCATTGTGTCCTGGATTTTCTGGGTGTTTTGAGTTAGGATCTTTATGCATTTTGCATTTTCTATGAATGTTGTGCCCATGTTCTCTATGGAATCTTCTGCACCTGAGATTCTCTCTTCCATCTCTTGTATTCTGTTGCTGATGCTCACATCTATGGTTCCTGATTTCTTTCCTATTGTTTCTATCTCCAAAGTTGTCTCACTTTTGGTATTGTTTATTATTTCTATTTCCCTTTTTAGGTCCTGGATGGTTTTGCTCAATTCCATTACCTCTTTAGTTGTGTTTTCCTGTAATTCTTTAAAGGATTTTAGTGTTTCCTCTTTAAGGACTTTTACCTCTTTAGCATTGTTCTCCTGCATTTCTTTACGTGAGTTATTCATGTCCTTCTTCATGTCCTTCTTTATGTCCTTCTTCATGTCTTCCACCAGCACCATGATATATGATTTTAAATCCGAGTCTTGTTTTGGGGGTGTGTTCGAGTATCCAGGGCTGGCTGAAGTGGGAGTGCTGGGTTCTGAAGAAGGTGAGTGGTCTTGGTTTCTGTTATTAAGATTCCTATGTCTGCCTTTCACCATCTGGTAATCTGTGGAGTTGGTTGTTATAGTTGTCTCTGGTTGGATCTTGTTCCTCCTGTGATTCTGATGGCCTCTGTCAGCAGATCTGGGAGTCCAGCTCTTTCCTGAATCTCAGAGGTCAGAGTAGTTTCAGCAGGCGAGCTCTCTTTTTGCAGGGAAGATTCACGGAGTTTTGGTGTTCAGACCTGCCTCTTAGGTAAAGTTGAAGACCCTATATAGGGCCTGTCCTGTGCTGCCCCTGAGGTCTGCACACTCACCTTCACAGACTGGTCTCTGTGGGAGCCTTTGTAGTTCGTGAGCTGAACTGAACAGACTGGTCTCTGAGCAACCTGGGACCTAATATGGCTCTCTCACAAGTTCTAGCCAGGAAAGCCCTCCTGGGCTGAGAACTTTCCTCAGGCGGGGAGTGAGCCTGGATGTCTAGAGCCCAAAGCTGGGTGTGTCCCAGAAGTTGCACTGTTTGGCTCACTCACCCTTTGCAGTCACTGAGCTGACCTGCGCAGACTAGGTCTTAGCGACCTGAAACCCAAGATGGCTCTCTCACATGTTTGGGCAGCGAAACCCCTCCCAGGCTGAGAACTGTCCACAGGCAGGGAGGGTGCTGGGATGTCTGAAGCCCAGAACTGGGTATGTCCCGAAAGGTGCCCTACTCAGCCGTTTACTTACTCACCCTTTGCAGTCTGTGAGCTGACCTGAGCAGACTGGGTCTGCACAACCCTTTGTGGTCTGTGAGCTGACCTGTGTAGACTGGTCTCTGTGCCACCTAGGACCCAATATGGCTCTCTCACAAGTTCTGTCAGAGAAGACCCTCCCAGGGGGAGAACTGTCCTCAGGTGGGGAGGGTGTCTAGAGCCCAGAGCTGGTTGTGTCTCAAAAGGTGCCCTGTTCAGGCCTTTGCTCACTCACCAAGATTGCCTGGAGAGTCCTGCAGGAAACCTTGTCAGGTGCACAGCCCCTGGGCCTTGCGCCGTCCACTGGCACCGTGTGGACTGGAAGGGGTCCACTGCCCCTCTTGTCTATCTCCTAGCTGCAGACTCAGGTCCCATGCGATTGGACTGGAATAGATGTGTGTTCCTCTCACCAGAGGTCGCCAGGAGATTCCGGCCAGGAAACCTTGTAGGGTGCACAGCCCCCGGGCCTTGCCTGTCCTCTCTTTCGTAATCCATCAAGTCGAGTATGTACTCTTAGCTATATGGTGTTTCATCTTATAGGGGGAATACTTATAAGGATACCCAGTTTTGTATTTCTGGCAGCTTTCAATTACTAGTTGCTACATCCACTCCTGTGCAGTCTGCTTGGTAGGCCTAAAAGCCTGGAAGCAGTCACAAGGCAAATAGTTTCATGGAAAAAGCCTCCTGGAACCTTGGTATTCCAATAGCCTGTGTACTCAAGCCCTGTTCCTGAGTTAGTCTGGTATGCCACGGACATCCCAGTGCAGAGCGTGGCAGGCCTAAAAACCTACAAGCACTCATGAGACACATGGGTTTCAGAAGGAACTCATTCTCCTGGGAAGACATTCTCACAACCAGTTTTATCCCTGAATTTAGTCTGGTACATAGTTCATTCAGTGGGAATTTTTATATTAAGCATAGAATAAATTTTGACATGAGCTAAGACTTCCAGTGTTCTAACAGTCCTAGAGAATTCTTGATTTTCCGTGGGACTTCAGTATCTAGAGACAGGGAAGCTAACTAGCATTACATAGAGATAAGCCAAAAGTAGCTCAGAATCGGTCTGCAGAATGCTTTCTAGGAACAATAGTTTTAGGGAACAAATAGATCTCCCACTAACACAGGAAATTCTCATTATAGCCAGGTAGAAAACAGACTACTTATCAGATAATTAACAAGCTGGTAAACTCTTTCTTTAGAATCTACCTGGACCTAGTAAACAGGGGGTTGTGTGCGGAACCCCTGTTGATTAGTTTTCACAAGGCTCAAAGGAAAAGGCACAAATTGTAACTAGGATGTGAAATCTTTGTCAGTAGCTGATCCTAAACATGCCTGCCTTACTATTTACTGTAAACATTGCCTGGCTCTTGTAAGTCCTTTTGATGTATTCATTCCTATTGTATTGTGTCATTGTAACTTGCTGGATGTACCTTGCCTGGCTTCCTTCCCACTGTATAAAAGTTTGGTGCTCAATCTCACAATTACACTCAGATATTATACATTCCCTTGCGTGTAAGTCTGTTTGTCACCCACACTCACCGAATCTTTGCCCACTTGCTCAAGAGAACTCGACCCATGCAGACAAGGGACTTGAGTGGGTCTGCGGCACTTATAAGGATACCCAGTTTTGTATTTCTGGCAGCTTTCAATTACTAGTTGCTACATCCACTCCTGTGCAGTCTGATTGGTAGGCCTAAAAGCCTGGAAGCAGTCACAAGGCAAAGAATTTCATGGAAACAGCCCCCTGGAAACTTGGCTCTTATGTTTAGCTGATCTTTTTAATTAAGGGTTGTTCCTATTCTCAGTGGTAAACGGGGCCTGGCTCCTGCCATCTTTTTATGTATACATTCTCTTTTGTTTTGTGTCAATGTAACATGGTGGATGTGTTCACCTAGTTTTCTTGTTTTTCTTCTGTATTAAAAGTCTGCTGTTTGTTTGGACAAAATACATTCAGATTCAGTTTTCCCTTGAGTTTAATTCTGTCTGTCAATTCACTCTGACTCTTGTTTGTCTGCAACCACGAACCCGTTCCCCACAGATAGGAGACCCAATAGAGATTACTCTGTGGAAGCTGGCACTTTCCAACAGGGACTTTGGTACAGGTAAGTCTTTATCTCTTTTTCTTTCTTTTTCTTTTTCTTTTTCTTTTCTTTTCTTTTCTTTCTTTTTTTTTTTTAATTTCTCAAGCAAGAATAGGATCTCGTTTCAGTGCTGCAGACTTACTGATAAAGGCTAATCAGTTTGAGGACGAGTAAGTTTTTTTTTTTTTTTACCTTGGGGAAGTCTGACATTAAAACATGTTTAGACATCTCATCAACCAGAGTAAAGGCCTAAGCTGTAGTGATGAAAGGTGAGAAACTGGGTGACAATTTTACGAACTCCTGTGAGAATGAAAAGCGTTCTCAGGGGAATGAAAGCTGCATGTTTCAGTTGTAAAAACAAGGACAGCTGAGGAAGGACTGTAAAAATCCCGTGGAAAACAAGAAAGGCCCTTCTCCAGGACTCTGCTCATGCTGTGGTGGAGAGAACCTTGGAGGAGTGATTGTAAATCAAAGTCCCATAAAGATGGGACTCTGCTCACTAAAGAAGCAGGTAAGACAAAAACAGCTAGTTAAGGGGAAGCCTTTTAGCCCTGCTCAGTAACTATGGACCTCGCTATAGGACATAGCCCCAGTTATAAGAAAAACTTCAAGTTGTGGATCCTGATAATTTAGGTAAAATTAAAAGTTATGGCTAAAGTATAAAAAGCGATTTCATAAAAGTCAAATATAGCTCAATTCTTATTGTTCCATTATTTACAACTTCCCAATCCTACATTGTGCCATAACTTTGTAGATAAGACTTTATTGGAAGTTAGAAAATAATTTTCTCAATCATATATAGTTCGTTTTGTGGATGGTGTATTTGTTGGTTGCAAAAAGTGCAGAGCAGGCAGAGCAGGAATGGCAGATTATTGTAAAATGTTTGACTAAGTGTGGGCTCAGGATGGCTTCAAAAAATATTCAGCATGGTAAACTTTTAGGCTATTTGACAAATTTAGTGTATAGAGATTGTGTGTTTTATCAGAGAATTGCCCTCAGATTAAATAAATTGGAAGTTTTGGAGTTTGCCAGAAGCCGTTAGAGAAATTTTGGTTTTAATCCTGGTTTGACAAGCTGCCTCTTTTAAGCAGGAAAGGAAAGGAAAGAAAGAAAAGGAGAGGAGAAGAGGAGAGGAGAGGAGAGGAGAGGAGAGGAGAGGAGAGGAGAGGAGAGGAGGGGAGGGGAGAGGAGAGCAGAGGAGAGCAGAGAAGAGGGGAGGGGAAGGAGGGGAGGGGGGAGGAGAGGAGAGGAAAGGAAAGGGGAGGGGAGGGGAGGGGAGGAAAGGAGAAGAAAGAAAAGGAAAGGAGAGGAAAGAATAAAGATAAGGAAAATGGATTTTGGAACTCTTCCAGGGACAGTGAGAAAATGGGAGAGAGATGTCCTGTTAATTCTCTCTGGCCCCTACAGTAGTTCTCTACCCTCTTTGTGTTGTCTATGTTTAGTGTACCAGTCTGTCCACATGTCAATTCATGGATGTTTTTGTTTCATTGACTGAATGACTAACTGTTCTATGTTTCATTTTGGAAAGAAAAAAAATGGTTAAAAGTTTATCTGCTGATTCAGTCTCACTTTGCACAGTGGCAGCCTGAGTGTGGCCTGCCCCTTAGCCAAGAATCAAGCACAGCAGGAGAGTTCCTGCTGAAAAACTGTTTTTAAAAGAAGTCTGCAACCTCTTAGTTCTAAGGCAAATAAGCTGATAGTTGTTTTTTCCTAGAAAATTCTCTTCAATCATTATTATTGTGTTTAGCAAATGACAAAGTGCTTTTTATCTTGTAATTATAGCTAGAAAAAGTAAAATTCTTTGGTATAAACTTATAAGATTGGTGAAGCTGCTTCATTTGGTTTTGAATTGGTTGTAAAGATATAAAGATGCTCTGCATGTCTTGGTCATAGAATATTGGCTTATAAGTTATTGGGTATGATTAAAAAGGTGTAACATCGGTAATAAGACAGTTAGCTTTAAATTGGTAACTCAGAGTTGGAGTCATTTTAAAACAACACAAGGCATAATCTAAGCCTAAACACTAAGTCTATAAGTATATTTCTAATTGAGATAATATTTAATATGTCTCTTATCCTATATAGTAGACTTACAGAGATAAGATTCAAAAAAAAAGTCTCTTTAATAAAACATTAAAATTTACACCATTAGCCATCATTAATTGGCAACCAATCTTCGTAATGTAATAGTGATGTCTCTCATATTTATTTTTTGTTTGATTGTTTTTTGTTTTGTGAGACAGGGATTCTCTGTGTAGCCCTGGCTGTCCTGGAACTCACTCTGTAGACCAGGCTGGCCTCGAACTCAAAAATCTGCCTGCCTCTGCCTCCCTCTGCCTCCAAAGTTCTTTTAAAGACAATAAATTGTTTATAATTGGGTTTTGCTTCCAATCGTTGTTGATAATATTCTAACATTGCAAAAGAAAGTTAAAAATTATGATTAAAATTGCCAATGTTCCATTGACTGCAGTTTGTAGTTTGATCATAATTTAAGATATTTTACTTACCCATATATTGTTAAGATTATTACAAGAGTAATCAGCTTATGAGAGCACTAATGTAGCTCATAGCAGCCACCAGGCCATACAAAGCAAAGACAGACTTACCTAGATATATTCATCTTTGTGCAGAAATTAGACCCTCACACAATTAGTTCAGCTATAGTTGCAGACTTAAAGGATCATAAAAGTTTATTAAAAACTGTTTTAAGTATAGGTCATATTAAGAAAGACCATCCAAGAGCTGGGCATGGTGACACACACCTTTATTCCCAGCACTAGGGAGGCAGAGGCAGGCAGATTTCTGAGTTCAAGGACAGCCTGGTCTACAAACTGAATTAGAGAACAGCCAGAACTATACAGAGAAACTCTGTCTCAAAAAAAAAAAAAAAAAAAAATAGAAAGAAAGAACAAAGAAAGAAAGACTGTCCAAAATTAGAGGCATGGTGAGACAGTCGAATTTTTCCCTTGGAATGTGACCTCACTGCAGGAGGGCGGTATGCTCAGATTAAGAAATATTTACATTTGAGTTAATGTAAAACTCAGAGCAGCCTTGGCCTGGCTTGTGTGGCATTTTCTTTTGTTTTGCAAACCATACCCAAAGAAGTTCTTGAAACCTTGCCTCTCCCTGACTTTAGGGGAATTTCTTTCAGATGTTATTCATGGTGAAGTTAAAAGTTTAAATTTAAGATTTATAAAAGATCAATCAGGCTATAGAACTTATAAAGGCATTTCAAGTTGGCTTGCCTAATTAATACAAAATTATTATAGATTTGTAAATTTGTTTTTTTCTTTTGGATCTTGAACAAATGGAAGCAAATTCACCTAAGAGGAGTAGACAGCAGAAAATAATCAAACGCAGGGTTGAAATCAACCATGTGAAAACAAAAAGAACTTTTCAAAGAATCAACAAAACCAGGAGCTGGTTCTTTGAGAAAGTCAACAAGATAGAAAAACCCTTAGCCAGACTCACTAGATAGCATCCTAATTAACAAAATCAGAAATGAAAAGGGAGATATAACAACAGATCCTGTGGAAATTCAAAATACCATTAGATACTTCTACAAAGGTTATATTCAAAAAAATTGGAAAATCTAGAGGAAATGGATAACTTTCTAGACAGATATCAAGTACCAAAGTTAAACCAGGATGAGATTAATGACCTAAACAGTCCTATATCTCCTACAGAAATAGAAGCAGTCATTAATAGTCTCCCAACCAAAAACAAAACAAAACAAAACAAAAAACCCAGGACCAGATGGGTTCAGTGCAGAGTGCTATTGTAAGATCCAACCAGAAATACCCCTATTTCAAACACGGGTTGTTCGTGCACCCCACGAATCCACGAGACCTGTCTTGATGCAAAAAGCATGAGGATTTTTAATCAAAGCTCCGGGACGACCCGTATCCCACGCAGGGGACAGGGGGGTCGACCTCGTGGCTCGAAAATCAGGAGCTTTTATAACAATGGGGTAGGGGGGTTGGGGAAATTGGCGCGGTTTCACATGATTGGCTAGTTTAAACATCAGCAAGATACCCAGGTAGGAGGCAAGGAGGGGTGGAAAGGGGGAGGCAATCTACCTAACAATTAAGTCATGTGCTACCTTAGGCAACCTCCTGGGGCATTGAGACATTTCACAGAGATATTCAGAGGGCGTTGGCTATTCTGTGATTGTTCCAGGAAAGGCTTGCCCAGTACCTAGAGCCATCGGTATTTTTAAAGGTTCACTTTCCCCCCTGACAAAAGGGACTCTATTTTGTCTTTGGCTACGTACTACTCTTTCACTATCAGACCTTCAACGAAGACCTAATTCCACTTCTTCTCAAACTATTCAACAAAATAGAATCTGAAGGCACACTACCCAATTCATTCTATGAAGCCACAACTACTCTGATACCTAAACCTCATAGAGACAGATCAAAGATAGAGAACATCAGACCAATTTCCATTATGAATATTGATGCAAAAATACTCAACAAAATTCTCGCTAACCGAATCCAGGAACTCATCAAAACAATCATCCATTATGACCAAGTAGGCTTCATCCCAGAAATGCAGGGATGGTTTAATATACGGAAATCCATCAACGTAATACACTATATAAACAAACTCAAAGATAAAAACCACATGATCATCTCCTTAGATCCTGAGAAAGCATTTGACAAAAACCAACACCAATTCATGATAAAAGTGTTGGAAAGATCAGGAATTCAAGGCCCATACCGAAACATAATAAAAGCAATCTACAGCAAACCAGTGGTCAACATCAAACTAAATGGAGAGAAGCTGGAAGCAATCCCACTAAAATCAGGGACTAGACAAGGCTGCCCACTTTCTCCCTACCTATTCAATATAGTACTTGAAGTCCTAGTCAGAGCAATTTGACAACAAAAGGAGGTCAAGGGGATACAAATTGGAAAGGAAGAAGTCATATTATTGCTATTTGCTGATGATATGATAGTTTATATAAGTGACCCCAAAAACTCCACCAGAGAACTCCCAAACCTGATAAACAGCTCCAGTGCAGTAGCTGGATATAGAATTAACTCAACAAATTGATTGTCTTTCTCTATACAAAGGATAAATGCGCAGAGAAAGAGATCAGGAACCAAAACACCCTTCACAATGGTCACTAACAATATAAAATATCTTGGTGTGACTCTAACAAAGGAAGTGAAAGATTTATATGATAACTTCAAGTCTCTGAAGAAAGAAATTGAGGAAGATCAGAAGATGGAAGGATCTCCCATGCGCATGGATTGGCAGAATCAATATAGTAAAAATGGCTATCGTGCCAAAAGCTATCTACAGATTCAATGCAATCCCCATCAAAATTCCAACTCAATTCTTCAATGATCTAGAAAAGACAATTTTCAAGTTCATCTGGAATAACAAAAAACCTAGACTAGCAAAAATTTTTCTCAACAATAAAAGAAACTTTGGTGGATTCAGCAGGCCTGACCTCATGCTGTACTACAGAGCAATTGTTAAAACAAAAAAAAAACAAAAAAACTGCATGGTACTGGTACAGCAACAGACAGGTAGATCAATGGAATAGGATCGAAGACCCAGAAATGAATCCACACACCTATGGTCACCTGATCTTTGACAAGGGAGCTAAAACTATCCAGTGGAAAAAAGACAGCATTTTCAACAAACGGTGCTGGCACAACTGGCTGCTATCATGTAGAAGACTGGGAATTAATCCATTCTTTTTTTTTTTTTTCAACTTTTATTAGATATTTTCTTCATTTACATTTCAAGTGTTATCCAGAAAGTTCCCTATACCCTCCCCCCTCCTGGCCCTGCTCCCCTACCCATCCGCTCCCACTTCTTGGCCCTGGCATACCCCTGTATTGGGGCATATAAAGTCTGCATGACCAAGGGGCCTCTCTTCCCACTGATGGCCAACTAGGCCATCCTCTTCTATATATTCAGCTACAGACATGAGCTCAGGGGGTACTAGTTAGTTCATGGTTATTCTTCCACCAAGAGGGTTGAAGACCCCTTCAGCTCCTTGGGTACTTTCTCTAGCTCCTTCTTCCTTGGGAATCCTGTGTTCCATCTAATAGCTGACTGTGAGCTTCCACCTCCATGTTTGCCAGGCATTGGTATATTTTCCCCCGAGACAGCTATATCTGGGCCCTATCAGCACCATTTTGCTGGCATATGCTATAGTGTCTATGTCTGGTGGTTGATGAATTAATCCATTCTTATCTCCTTGTTGAAGGACCTCCACATAAAACCAGAAACACTGAAACTTATAGAGGAGAAAGTGGGGAAAAGCCTCAAAGATATGGACACTGGGGAAAAATTCCTTAATAGATCAGCAAAGGCTTGTGCTGTAAGATCAAGAATTGACAAATGGGACCTCTTAAAGTTGCAAAGCTTCTGTAAGGCCTAATATACTGTCAACAAGACAAAGGGGCCACCAACATATTCGGAAAGGATCTTTACCAATCCTAAATCAGATAGAGGGCTGATATCCAATATATATAAAGAACTCTAGAAGGTGGACACCAGAAAATCAAACATCCCCATGAAAAAGTGGGGCACAGAGTTAAACAAAGAATTCCCAACTGAGGAATACCGAATGGCTGAAAAGCACATGAAAAAATGTTCAACATCCTTAATCATCAGGGAAATGCAAATCAAAACAACCCTGAGATTCCACCTCACACCAGTAAGAATGGGTAAGATCAAAAATTCACGTGACAGCAGGTACTGGCGTGGATGTGAAGAAAGGGGAACACTCCGCCATTGTGGGTCGGAATGCAAGCTAGTTCAACCACTCTAGAAATCAGTCTGGCGGTTCCTCAGAAAATTGGACATAGTACTACCCCAAGATCCTGCAATACCTCTCCTGGGCATATATCCAGAAGATGTTCCATCTGGTTATAAGGACACATGTTCCACCATGTTCATAGCAGCCTTATTCATAATAGCCAGAAGCTGGAAAGAACCCAGATGTCCATCCACAGAGGAATGGATACAGAAAATATGGTACATTTACACAATGGAGTACTACTCAGCTATTAAAAACAATGAATTCATGAAATTCCTAGGCAAATGGATGGATCTGGAAGGTATCATCCTAAGTGAGATAACCCAAGCACAAAGAACTCACATAACATGTATTCACTGATAAGTGGATATTAGCCCAGAACACTAGACTACCCAAGATACAACTTACTAAACACATGAAACTCAAGAAGATTGAAGATCAAAATGTGGACAGTTCACCCCTTCCTAGAATTAAGAACAGAGCACACATTGAAGGAATTACAGAGATTAAGTGAGGAGCTGAATCTAAAGAATGGACCTACCAGTGACTCCTGCAGCTGGAGATCCATCCCATAATCAGCCACCAAACATAGACACTATTGCATATGCCAGCAAGATAGTGCTGAAAGAGCCCTGATATAGCTGTCTCATGGGATGCTATACCAGTGCCTGGCAAACACAGAAGTGGATGCTCTCTGTAAGCTATAGATGGAACACAGAGTTCCCAAGGAAGGAGCTAGAGAATGTACCCAAGGAGCTGAAGGGGTCTTCAACCGTATAGGTGGAAGAACAACATGAACTAACTAATACCCCCAGAGCTCATATCTCTAGCTGCATATATAGAAGAAGATGGCCTAGTTGGCCATCATTGGGAAGAGAGGCCCCTTGGTCATACAAACTTTATATGCCCCATTACAGGGGAATGCCAGGGCCAATAGGGGGAGTGGGTGGCGTAGGTAGGGGAGCAGGATGGTGGATGAGGGAGGGTTTAGGGGATTTTCGGGAGAACATGTGAAATGTAAATGAAGAAAATATCTAATAAATAATAAATAAAAGTTCTGTTAAAGATGGAAAAAAAAAAGAAAGGGATTCAAAATAAAATTCATGCTGATAATTTCTACTAGAGAGCTTACAAAGGTCTGGGTCAAGATAGGCCTGGATAAGCCAGTGCTAAAGCTGCTGAGCTATTCCAGGAACTGATAGATAAGAAAGGAAGGCAAGGACAAACAGGCAGAGTGAGAGTCACCTGGCCTGTGCAGACAAGTTGTCTCCTCCTTGTTTATCTCTTCCTCCTTGTTTGCTGTTAGGTTTGAGATTAATCAGAAGTTTTATTGCCTCACTATCGAACATCCTGACCTGAACATGCTGCTTGTTGATGAATAACTTACTGATGTTTGAATCTACCAATCCAGCATGATCACGCCATCTTTCTCCCTTCCCCCTGACCCTTCCCCTTATGAACCTCTAGCTTTTGGGCCTTGTGGTCGACTCCTCTGTCTCTTGCGTGAGATAAGTGTAGTCTCAGAGCTCCAAATAAAAATCTTCTTGCAGTTTTTCATCAAGATTGTTTCTCCTGAGTGATTTGGGGTGTCGCCTTTCCCGAGTCAGAATGGGAATTCCTTGCATTTTCTAAGTCTTTCAGTCTCAGCTTCAATACAAGAAGCTAAGACTTTGAATCTTTCAGTGTATTGTTTCTTAAATGAAATTTAATAGCAATTGCCTCTAAAGAAACATTTGCTTCAAATCTTTGCTGGCACATAATGAACTTTACATTTCTAGGGAGTAGCTGTTGCTCCATGCTGCTACTGTATGTTCTCTTCAGTTTCTTTATGGAGGCACCAGAGCTATGATTTTTCCTCTTAGCACTGCTTTCCTTGTTTCCCATAAGTTTGGGTATGTTGTGTCTTCATTTTCATTAAACTCTAAAAAGACTTTAATTTCTTTCTTTATTTTTTTTCCTTGACCAAATCATCATTGAGTAAAGTGTTATTTAGTTTCCTCATGAATGTTGGCTTTCTATTATTTATGCTGTTATTGAAGATCAACCTTAGTCCGTGGTGATCTGATAGGATGCATGGGATAATTTCAATATTTTTGTATTTGTTGAGGCCTGTTTTGTGACCAATTACATGGTCAATTTATGAAGAGGTGCCATGAGGTGCTTTCATAGTCTCTGGTGAGAAGTCTGGAGTAATTCTAATAGGCCTGACTTTATATGTTACTTGACCTTTGTCCCTTACTGTTTTTAATATTCTGTATTTATTTTGTGCATTTTTTGTTCTGATTATTATGTGTCAGGAAGAATATCTTTTCTCCTCCAGTCTATTTGGAGTTCTACAGCTTCTTGTATATTCATGGGCATCTCTTTCTTTAGGTTAGGGAAGTTTTTTCTATAATTTCGTTGAAGATATTTGCTGACCCTTTAAGTTGAAAAATCTTCATCTCATCTACTCCTAATATGAGTAGGTTTAGTCTTCTCATTGTGTCCTGGTTTTCCTGGATGTTTTGATTTAGGATCTTTTTGCATTTTGCATTTTCTTTTATTGTTGTGTCCATCATCCCTTTGGAATCTTCTGAACCTGAGATTCTCTCTTCCATCTCTTGTATTCTGTTGCTGATGGTCACTTCTATGGTTCCTGATTTCTTTCCTAGGTTTTCTATCTCCAGAGTTGTCCTCCTTTGGGTTTTCTTCATTGTTTCTACTTCCATTTTTAGATCTTAAATGGTTTTGTTAAATCCATTCCCTGTTTGCTTGTTTTTTTGTTTGTTTGTTTGTTTTTGTTTTTGTTTTTCTGTAATTCTTTATGGGATTTTTGTGTTTCCTCTTTAAGGACTTCTACCTGTTTAGCAGTGTTCTCCTGTAATTCCTTGAGGGATTTTTGTGTTTCTTCTTTAAGGGCTTTTACCTGTTTAGCAGTGTTCTCCTGTAATTTCTTGAGGGATTTTTGTGCTTCCTCTTTAAGGGCTTCTACCTTTTTAGCAGTTTTCACCTGTATTTCTTTAAGTGAGTTATTAATGCCCTTCTTAAAATCTTCTACCACCAACATGAGATATGATTTAAAATCTGCATTTTGCTTTTCCAGTGTGTTCGTGTATCCAAGACTTGCTGTGGTGGGCATACTGGGCTCTGATGAAGCCCAGTGTTCTTGATTTCTGTTAGTAAGGTTCTTATGTTTGGCTTTTGTCATCTGAAAATCTATGGTGTTGATGTCCAAGCTGTCTCTGGCTGGAGCTTGATCCTCCTGTGATTCTCTTAGCCTCTGTCAGCACTCCTGGGAGTCCAACACTTACCTGAGTTCCAGTGGTCAGAGCAATCTCTGCAGGCATGCTCTCCTCTTACAGGGCACACGTCCAGAAGTCTAAAGCTCTGATCCACCTTCTGAGTTCTGGGGCCAGAGCCCTTCCTATAGGATGACTCTCCTCTGGCAAGGAAGGTAGCCAGGTTTCTGGGTCAGCTCTGCCTCCTGTGATGCTGAGGTGATCCCAAGGTCCTGTGGAGTGGAAAGTACTATAGGTCCCCTGGTGGCCTCTGGTGGGTTCAGAAGAAAGATGGCAGGGGTGGCCTAGATAGGAAGGGATCCCAGCCTCTGGTCAGGTGGGATTCCTTTGTCCCTGTTCCTGCAGGCACAAGACCCCCATACGCCCCCCTCCACCCCCGTAATTCTCCAGATTTGATGCTGTGTTCCACTCACCCTTGATCCTGATATCTTGTGCTGCAGAGAGTACCTGGAGTCCTCAGCGGACTCAGCTGGGTTCAGAAGAAATATGGTCAATCAGTATGTTCTTAATTTTGGGGAAATTTCCATGAGGTGCTGAGAAGAAAGAATATTCTTTTGTGTTTTGGTACATGTTCTGTAAAACTCTGTCACAACCATTTAGTTTATAACATCACTTATCTTTAATATTTCTCATTTAGTTTTTGTCTGGATGACCTGTCAGTTGTTGCAAGTTGGGTATTGAAGTCTCCTACTACCAATGTGTGAATGTTGATATGTTATTTCACCATGCACAAAGCTCAAGTCCATGTGTTTCAAAGACTTCAACATAAAACAATATACACTGAATCTAATAGAAGAGAAAGTAGGAAAGAACCTTAAACTTATTGGCACAGATGGAAATTTTCTATACAGAAGACTAATGGCTCAGGCTCTAAGATCATATATTGATAAATGAGACCTCATGAAACTGAAAAGCATCTGTAAAGCAAAAGACACCATCAATAAGACAAATTAGCAACCTATGGATTGGAAAACTATCTTCAATAGCCCTACATCCAATAGAGTGCTAATAACCAACACATATAAAGAACTCATGAAGTTAATCTCCCCCAGACCAATTACACCAATTAAATAAATGGTGTATAGAAATAAACAGAAAATTTACAACATAGGAATCTTGAATGATGTAGAAGCACTTAAAGAAATGTTCAAAGTCTTTAGGCATCAGATAAATGCAAGTCTGAATGACACTGAGATTCCATCAAACAACAAGCCATAATGGCTAAAATAAAAAACCCAAGTGACAGTATATACTGGCGAAAATATGGAGAAAGTCGAACACTCCTCCATTGCTGGTGTGATTACAAACTGGTACAAGCACTCTGGCATTCCATCTGGAATTTCCTCAGAAATTTTGAAATAGTTTTACGTGAAGACTCAGTTATACCACTCTTGGACATACCCAAAAGACACCCCACCATACTACAAGAACAGGTTCTCCACCATGTTTATAGCAACCTTATTTGTAATAGCCAGAAGCTAGAAACCACCCAGTTGTCCTACAGTGGAGGAATAGATAAAGAATATGTAGCTCATGTCCAAAATGGAATACTACTCAGGTATTAATAATGAGGATATCATCAATTTTTCAGAAAAGTGGATAGAACTAGAATATATCATCCTTAGTGAGGTGACTCATATCCAAAACAATGTGCATGGTATGTACTCACTAATAATTGGATATTAGCCAAAAAGTACAGAATACCTAGGATACAAACCAGAGAACTGTAAGAAGTGTAACAAGCAGAAAGTCCCAAGTGAGGAGGTGTTAATCTTAATTAAAAGGCTGAGGAAATAATAACAGGAGGTAGAAAGTGGGAGGAATCTGTGTGGAATATGGCAGGAGGAAGGGAAAGGTGGAATAGGATATGTAGGGGACAGGAGAGAAATCCAGAGGTCCAAGAGAACAGGGTGGGAGGTCAGGGAATTGTCTAGAAAGTGAGACCCAGGAAGTGAGTGATTCAGGACTCATTGGGGATGATCTTAGCCAAATTCCCAACAGTGGGGAAAAGAAACTCAAAGAGCTCATCTTCAATAAATAGTCAGGTCTCAAGTAGAGAGACAAGGTTACTAACCCACAGTCAAAATTCCTGAGTCAAAATTGTTCCTCTCTAAAAGACCAAGAGGCCTGGGCAGGTTTGTGACTGAGACAGAGAACTCTTGAATATTGATACTCAGGAAGACTGGGTGAAGAATGGGCCAGAGGTGACCATCATATTGAATCTCTGGGTCATTTTCAGCAAGCTATTCTGTGACATTCTGCTATTTATTTGGGTCTGGGGAATCAAAAAAAGGCCCAAGATTAATCTACCCAGCGTCATAATGCTTGAGAGGGGCACAGCACTGCTGAGAGCACTCCTGTGATGACGCCAGACACTTAAAGACCTTCTGGATCTCTTTGAAGAGCAAGTAATTGGAGAGGAAATGGAAGAAAAAGAGAAACAGAAGGATGTGAGCACAATAAAGAGAGGCAGATCTGGAGAGTCTAGGTGAAGAACAGCCTTATATGAGTAGTTGGTAATGCCACCTGGGATTATGACAGGGTCCTGACTTGTACTGCCAATGTGAACGTCATAATGTTCTATGCCTCTGTCGCAACAGGTGTTCATTACTACCAAAAAGCCAAGCAGACATCCCTGGTCTGAGCTGCAACCTGGGAATGTGTTGATGTCTGATGGAAGCGCTGAACTGGCTCTACTAATAACCTGGGCATTGTCGGAGAGCTGGGCATTGGGGCATGAGATTAGGAGAGCTTATTCCACCCTATCAACCTGCAGTACTTGGGAGAATGGCCTCACACATTGTGGGAGGTGTGAATGAGATGTTCCCAAAGATATGGTTGTAGAAGACCTGGCCCTACCACTTGTCTCCCTTCTGGTGGCATGGATGAGAGAGATATCATCTTCCTGACTCAAACTATACCACCTAAGGCAAGAGGGAGACATGCACTGGGGTCATGAGAGCAGGAGAGTTGTCCCTGCCCCTCACTAGCTGCAGCACTCTGGAAAGCAGACTCTACTCCTCACCTGGCCAGCACAATAGAATTAACGGGGATGGCTGTGGTGTAGATGAGCAGCCCAAGGGCATGAGCATGGGAGACCTGGCCTTTCTAATTGTCTGCCATATGGTGACATGGGCAAAGGTGAGGTGATCCCGACCTTTCTCCTTGCCACTTATGGCAGGCAGAAGAACTGGCTCAGAGGTCATCAGAGTGAGAGTTGTTCCGGCTCCTAACCTACTACAGCATTCAGTAGTGAAGTCCCTGCACTTTCCCTGGGTAGAGTCGGCCCTAGATGTGGGGGTTGCAGGTGATCCAGCCCCAGCATGAGTATGGGAGAGCGGGACATGCCGTTTGTCTTTTTTCTTACCTCCAGCAGTGGGTGGAAGAGTTGGACCTGATAGGGTTTTGAGAGTAGAAGAGTTGTTCCTGCCCTTCACCTGCTATAACACTTGGGAGAGTGGGCAGCAGATGCTACTTGGCATTATCCGAACCAGGTTCTCCCACCACAGCTAGCCCTGGACACTGCAACACACGTGAAAAGCAAGATTCAGATCTAAAATACCATCCCACGAAGACAATCAGGGACTTTAAGAAAAACATAAATAAGTCCCTTAAAGAAATACAGAACACAGGAAAACAAGTAGAAGTCCTTAAAGAGGAAACACATAAATCCCATAAATACAGAAAAACACAATTTAACAGGAGAAGGAATTGAACAAAACCTTCCAGGATCAAAAAATGAACATAGAAACATTAAAGAAATCACAAAGTGAGATAACCCCTGATATGAAAAACCTAGGAAAGAGGGAAGGAGTCACAGATGCAAGCATCACCAACAGAATAGAAGAGATAGAAGAGAGACTCACAGGAGTAGAAGATACCATAGAAGACATTGACACAACAGTTAAAGAAAATACAAAAAGTAAAAAGGTTACATCTCAAAATATTCAAGAAATCCAGGACACAATGAAAAAGACCAAACTTAAGAATAATAGGTATAGAAGATAGCAAAGATTCTCAAGTCAAAGGGCCAATAAACATCTACAACAAAATTATAGAAGAAAACTTCCCTAAACAGAGGAAAGTGATATGTAAAGAACTCAAAAAGCTAACAACCAAAAACTAAACTAAACTAAACAAAACAAAACCAAATAAACAAACAACTCAAACAAAAATGAGGTATAAAACTTCACAAAGAATTCACAACAGAGGAATCTTGAACGGCTGAGAAGCACTTAATAAACCTAGTGATCAGCGAAATGCCAATTACAATGACCCTGAGATTCCACCTTACACCAATCAGAATGGCTAAGATCAAGACCTCAGGTGAGAGTGTATGTTGGTGAAGATGTGGATAAAGATCAATCTTCCATTGCTAGTAGGATTGCACACTGGTACAACCACTCTAGAAACCAATCTGGAGGGTTCTTAAGAAAATCTACCTGAAGACACTGCTATATCACTCTTGGGCATATACCAAAAAGATGTCCCACCATGCCCCAGGATCACCTGTTCCAGTATGTTCATAGCAGCATTATTAGTAATAGCCAGAAGCTGGAAACAAGCAAAATGTCCCACAATGGAACAATGGATACAGATAATGTGGTTCATTTACACAGTGGAATACTACTCATCTATTAAGAACAAGGACATCCTGAATTTTGCAGGTAAATGAATGGAACTAGAAACTATCATCCCAAGTGAGGTATCTCAGACACAAAAGGACATGCATGGAATGCACTCACTAATAAGTAAATAATAACCAAAAACTATAGAATCACAAAACTCCCGAAGGTTACCAAACACAAGGGCCCAAGTGAGGGTGCCTCAATCATATTTGAGAAATAGAAGAAAGCAGTCATGGTGGGCATAGAGAGGAAGGGATTGGGGTGAAAGAGGGCACATGAAGGAGAAAAAGGAAAAATAGTCAGATTTTGGGGGGAGAAGGAAACAGGACTGAAGTTTTGAGGGCCAGCAGAGTGAATGGAAACAGGCAACCTCTGGAGATAAGAGGTGGGTGAACCCTATAAAATATACCCGAGTCCTAGGGGGTGAAAGACATTTAGGACTCAAAGGAGGGACCTTAGATGAAATGCCCTACAGTTGTGAGAGCAAACTTTTCGAGTCCACCTCCACTAGAAAGACAGGGAATCAAGTGGAAGATGGGATTGCCATCTTACATTAAAAAACTCTGACCCAGAATTGTTCCTGTCTAAAAGAACTGCAGGGACAAAAATGGAGAGGAGACTGAGGGAAAGGAGGACCATTGAAGGGCTCAAATTGGAATTCACCTCAAAGGGTGGTTCCAAGGCCTGACCCTATTAATAATGCTATGGTGTGCTCACAGACAGGAGCCTAGCATGGCTGCCCTCTGAGAGGCCCAACAAGAAGCTGAAAGGGTCAGATGCAGATACTTATACCCAACCAATAGACAGAAGCCAAAGACCCCTGGGGTTGAATTATGGAAAGGCTGGAAGAAACTGAGGATGAGTGTAGCCCTATGGGAAGACCTGGACCTCTGAAATCTTCCAGACACTGAACCAGCAACCAGGTAGGCAGCATTTTCAGAGGAGGTATGAGATGGGGAGCAGAAGGGGGGGCAGACAGGGGGGCAGACAGGGGGCAGACAGGGGGCAGATCGGGAGGGGATGAGTACTGGACTGTAAAACTGGACTAAAGAAAAACAAAGAACTTAAGTGACTGAAAAATACCTACACAAATGTTCAAAATGCTTATACATTAGTGAAATCCTAACGTAAATCAAGTTGAGATATTATCTTATACCTGTCAGAATGGCTTAGATCAATAACACAAGTGGTAATTCATGCTTGCAGAGATATGGAACAATAGGCACACTAATCCTTATCTGATGTAATTGTAAACTTGTACAGTCACTATGGAAATCAATATGGTGGTTCCTCAGAAATTTAGAGGTTGATCAACTTCAAGACAAACTTATATTACTCTTGCTTATATAAGAGACTCTTCATTCTACCATAACAATATGTTCTCAACTGAGTGAATTTCTCTTTTATTTTAATATTCAGAAATGGAAATTGAAATATGTCCTTCAACAGAAGAACTGATAAAGATAACTTAGCACACAGTGTACGCAGTTGTTTAAAAATGATTAATAAAGATAAAAAACTTCTCTATAGAATGCTTGCAAACTATATTTAAGATAATTTCAACATGATCATCCACAGTGATCAGCTCAGCTTCATCACAGCGATATAACAGTTCTAAAATATGTAAATCAGTAAGTTTTATAAATCATATAAAGAGAGAATCAAAGACAGCGTTAGCATGAACTCATTAGATGAACTGCATTTCCTAGTATTTTATCTTCTGGGTAGGAGAGAAACTACACTCAGAAACTCACATACTCTGGGTTCGTCTCCACAAGACCAGCAAGAACAAACCAGTCAGCCTTCCTGTCTCTATGGGGAAGGAAAAAGATTCATGAACTCTAGAATTGAAGTGAGGTGCAGGTGTGGGGTTTTAAAATGAGAATTAGAGTGGTGGCTCAGTGTTTAAGAGACCTGACTGCTCTTCCAGAGGTCATGAGTTCAATTCTCTGCAACCACATGGTGGCTCACAGCCATCTGTAATGAGATCTGATGCTTCCTTCTGATGTGTCTGAAGCTACAATGAACTCATATTCATAAAATAAATAAATATATCTTAAAAGAAGAATTAGTTTTCCTAGAGTGGAATGCTTGGTATGTCTACTATGTTCCACTAGAGGGCCTCATAGTCAGAAAAATTGACAATCAAAACTTGGAATTAATATGTTATTAAATAAAATTGTAAAACGTCAAGAAGTTAGGCAGAGATAGATGGAGGTTATAAAGGAATGAATAAAGGCATAGACGAATTTGAGGTGATCAAAACATTTTGTGATACCCTGAAAAAATTACTAGAATATACTAAAATAAAATAATGTATGGATAATTTATATTACAAAATGACTAAATTGTTAAAACAATTATATAATTGCAAATGTGTATATATCAAATAAATGACCTTCAATAATTATCAAGCAGACCTTCCAAATGAATGGAAAATTCTGCAAACAAATATGAAATTTACCATTATATAACAAGAGAATCTTGACATACATCAATTGAATAGGAAATAAAGGATATTTAGACACCAAAAACCATGTAAGCCTTATTTTACAGAATGTTCCACTTGACACAGTAATACTCTTTTTTTTTTTTTTTTTTTTAGGAAAGGCAAATGTCAGATTTCCTAGTCTCAACAAAATTAACTACATCCAAGTTATAAAACTTTGTATAAAAATCCCACATAAACATAAGGAAAAATATAGAAAGGTAATTAATTGTATGAGCACAATTTCTAAAGGAAACTTAAACTTCCTTGTAACTTTCTACAACAAAAATTAGTAGACTAAATGAAATTAATGGGATATCTGTATTTCTGTTATTCAGAAACAAAAATAAACTTTTTCAGAAGTGAAAAATCAGCTTATGTATAAGCACTGGAAATTGGAATAGTTTTAAAATGAGATAATATGCCTCAAAGTAATGTATCACTTCCATGTCTACTAGAGTTCAAATGGGAATGCGAATCCTGAAATGCAAATGGAAATGTAGATGTGGAGAGAGATCTGAACCCTAAACTTGAAAACTCACAGTGTTCTATAGCAATGATAGGAGCATGCAGCTGACACACAGATCACCATCAAGATGTAAAGGGCTTCTTTGATGCCCATATTACGCAGACTCATATGTTAGCAAAACTGCTTTACATATGGTATAAGAACTTCAAACTCAAAAATAAAGAACCTTATATCTATTAAAATATATATTATCTTTTGAATCTTCTGGGTGTTTTTTTCAGACAAAGGAAATATGAAATTACAGTTTCAATAAAAAAAACTTCATTATTGGGGATGTGTACACAGAAAAGAAACCATACCACCATGAAACCTGTGCCCAGATATTTACAGATAAATAGCTCAGAAAAGTCTAAGGTAGAAATAATGGAAAGATATATGAATGATGAATGATTCATTGCAGTTTCCATGCTTGTAAACTGAAGTTTGCTGTATCAGAGAAAGACAGTAAACAAATGAAGCTGAACCTTAAGGAATACACAAGGTTTTATGTAAATGCAAGAACATAGAAAGTAAAGCCACATATGCTATAAGCTGGTTTAGATGTGAGTATGCTCTGTCACAGAGATGTAGGAAAGTACATAACGAGTACAGTTACTAATAATTTTGTGAAGTTTATGGCTTGTTGATGGCTGTGTTTTATAGAATGATGTAGCATTTTTAAATTAGAGAGCTGGTAATTACAGTATTTGTGAGTGACTGAGATCCTACTGCAGTGTGCCCCAAATATGGTGACTGGCATCATATATTAATTTTATCACTGTTTATAAATGGCCCAGCCCCCTTAAATGGTTGGCAGATTAAGGGCAATCTGTCACTGGCCTCCTTACAGAAATTGACAACATATCTTAAAATTTATATGGAAGTTTAAAGAATGCAGATTGATCAAGCAGACTTGAAAAACAAGAAGCATAGTTCAGGGACACACAGTGCTGGAGTTTTAAATAGTGTTAGATAGTTTCATTAGTGGTGAACTCTGACCCTGCACCACTAGTAAAGGATATAAACAAAGGAACAGAAGTGACTGCTCAAAACCAACCTGAATGTCATCCATTATTTTATAAATTAGAATGTCAAAGAAATTGTGGGAAAACTGTCTTTTTCCTAAATTACACAATGCCAATAGTTAATCCTGCTTCATATTAATAGACACCTATCTTTAACCCCACTAGGGCAAATTCATCAAAAATTATTCTCAGAACTTTCACATAATCATCCATTTAAAAACCTCTATAGGGTCTATCATTGCAAATATGTCTATAACTTTTCTAATACATATGATATACAAGTGATCCACATAATGTTCATGTTAATACAGAACTATTTATGATTTATAGCCAAGTTTGAATTTGTCTCATTGTATCTGCCATTTGTCTTATCATTCTATTCTGCTTGATTATTTTAAGATTTCTTTTTGTTTTTAATTCAAAGAACAGGGCAATATTCTGAAATTAACAAATTCACCCTATTTTTCCCAGCCATACCTACACATGTAATAAAAAATGAATTGTTTTAAAATTGATGCTTGCATGATTTTATTTTTTAATTTTATTTTTTAACAATTTTTATTAGATATTTTCTTTATTTATATTTCAAATGCTATCCCAACCCCCCCCCATACCCTCCTCCTGCCCTGCTCCCCAACCCACTCACTCCCACTTCCTGGCCCTGGCATTCCCCTGTACTGGGGCATATAAAGTTTGCAAGACCAAAGGGCCTCCTTTCCCAATAATGGCCGACTAGGCCATCTTCTGCTACATAACTTGCACGATTTTAAACATCACTTATAAAACAGTAAGTATTAAATGAACTATACAATACTAGATCAGTTCACTAATTATATAATTATTTATTAACACTTTACCTGACAACTTTGAATTAGGAAGTAATCAATGAAGTCCTAAGGATTTGTAACATCCATCGATTCTCCATTTTCATTTATTTTTTCCAAAAGGTAACTCTTAATACATGTATAATTTTTAAAAAAATATTTATGACTTCCTGGACAAACCTACAAAGAAATGCAAGAGTCTACTATATGAACAGAGTGCAATGATGTAATCAAGATATATTTATAACATAATGCATCATATTTTCCCTGACACATTAAGATATGAATGTCCTTATATGGTAGAGCAATCAATATGACAAAATAAATGAACACTTTTTTTTCACATGTTCATCTTTCAAAAAATGAATTTTACTATGTATATAATACATATGTTATGGTAATATCCATTGTAAAAGTATAATAAAACCAAAACTGGATAGTAACTAGGAATAATAGGAGAAAATGGAGGAAGAAAAAGATTATAAGGGCAAGTAAATCCAAAATGCCTAATTTACTAGTACAAAAATATCTTCATGGTCTTGACCCAACATGTATTATAGTTGCAACAATAACATTTACTAAAAATAAAGTAAATATTCATCATGGCTAAACTTCACATCTAATATAAAGCCTAAACTTGTGAATATTTTCCACTAAGTAAGTATCAAGATATTATATTACAAATGTGTTTACAATGTTTACATTATATTGGCCATGTGATTTATTTTTACATGTAAGGAATATAAATAATCAGCTTTTGTGCTTGTTAGTTTTTGTCAAGTTGACACAAACTACAGTCAACCCATAAGAAGGAACCTCAGTTGAGTAACTTCTCCTGGGAACTAATCTGGGGTCATGTCTCTGTTCTTTTTCTTCATTACTGATGATGGGAACATTAGCTAAATGCACGATGGGCACTGTCAGTCTTGAGCATGTGATTGGGAAGTAGGAAAAAAAAGCTAGAAAGACAGTGGAATAGATCAATGAGCATCTATCCTTCATGTTTTCTGTTCCTTCTTTGAGGTTCTGCCTTGGTTGCCTCAATGGTGGGCTGTAACCTGTAAACCAGCTGAACTCAACACCAACTTAGTATGGTCAGTGTTTTAGGACAGGATCAAAAACAATAACAATCTATGAGAACATGATTGTTCATATGACTTTCAGCAGTGAAATTACTGTGATCCAAGGCTCATAATTTTGATGTGTTGAAGGTGATCTTAAACTATGTAGACACAAACAAAGGTCATATGAGTTAACAAAGTTGGGCGTTTAAACATGTGGAGTTCCTTGAGATTACTGATATTATACCAAGATTTTAATACCTTATAGTGTACTAAGATATCACGTTCCTTTAAGCAAAGAAGATGAAGTGAAATACTGAGATTACTTTTTTCGTGTGCTGGCCATTCACCTGGAAAATCTGATGTCCGTCTTTTACTGTATTTAGAAGAATAAATGTTCATAACTATTCATGTAGAAATAAAATAAAACAGTATGAATCTTTCTTTGAACACAGTGGGTAAAAAGCATCCAGCCTGCTAACAAAATAATAGTCATCAGTTTTCTAATGCAAAAAACTTATAAAGGTGAATATGACTCCCACATCTGAAGATGCAGAGGAAAACACTAGTCAATGAAACTGCTTCTAGTGTAGTTAAATGAATCATTTTATTAGTTTATGTGAGTGCATAAATTTTGAATATTTGTGTTGGAGTTTGGTTTAGTAAAGGTTATAAAGCAAAATATGAAATACTATATAAAAATAATGAAAATATTTTGAACTAATGCTAAAATAACATATATAATAATTGATGAATAGAGAATGTACCAGAGACCAGGGAGGATGAAAGACTGTCAGGACTCAAAATAAGGGACCTTAGATAAAATGTATTGTAGATTTCACCTCCAGGAGAATGACAGGGAATAAAGTGGAAGGATGGGGTTGCCACCCCACAGTTAAAAACTCTGACCCAGAATTGCTCCAGTTTAAAAAAAATGCAGCAACAAAATGGAGAAGAGACTGAGGGAAAGGAGGTTCAGTGACAGGTCCAAATTGGGATATAGTTAAGGAAAGGATCCCAGGCCTGATACTATTATTGATGCTATGGTGTGCTTACAGACAGGAGCCTAGCATGGCTGCCCTCTGAGAAGCCCAACAAGCAGCTGAAAGAATCAGATGCAGAAATTTAACCCCAACCAATGGACAGAAGCCAAAGACCACTGGGGTTGAATTAGGAAAAAACTGGGAGCAGCTGAGTAGGAGGGTGGTCCTATAGGAAGACCAGCAGTCTCAACTAACCTGGACCCCAGAGATCTCTAAGACATTGGTTACCAACCAGACAACATACACTAGCTGATATGAGGCCTCCAACACATGTTAAAACTAGAGAGCCCTTTGATAAAATGTAGAAATCTTAAATATTCGATTACCACAAATGTTTGACTACAGTTCTCATCCTAGAAATTATACCATAGCATATAGCACCTTAGAAAAAAACATATTCTCATGAATCAGCATTCTAGAATCAAATCTTTATATGTTGGCTATACATATGTTTTTAAGACTGACAATTTGAAATTGAATAATCAATTGTTAAGTTTATTAGTGCCAGCCTATTTCCCTCTCTGTCACCATACCTTCGTAGTCTGTATTTTCTTGTAGAGGGTTCAGGCATCCTGAGCTTTCCCTACCCATGAAAGCCTTTCTATTAATGTTGTCCCTCTAGGCTATTTTGAAGCAAACACATGAGTGCATTTTATGGGTAGATCTGCTGACATTCTTAGAAGATACAATCTTTTAGTTAAAGTTTAGATGAATGAAAATTCCTCAGTCTTCATTTGCAGGTTAGAGTCCAGGTAGGAATTCATGTTTTNAGACAGGGTTTCTCTGTATAGCCCTGGCTGTCCTGGAACTCACTTTGTAGACCAGGCTGGCCTCGAACTCAGAAATCCACCTGCCTCTGCCTCCCAAGTGCTGGGATTAAAGGCGTGCGCCATGGTATGTCCTTATTTAATAAAGTCTCACTGTGTACATCAGACTAGAATCAAATTCAGAGCTCATCTTGTGCCTTCTCCAATTATGTACACAAGAACATCTGCATGTTTAACTTTATATTTAAAATGGTTCATGCAAAATTAAACATTTAGATTTATGTTCTTTCTAATGAGAGACTTACAGTTTGACAATTTATGCTTAGACCAACATTACTAGTCAAAAATATAGTAGACATATAATTTCTAGTAAGAGAATATATTAAGTTGTTACCTAGAGAAAGATGTCTCTCTGTCTTTTACCACTGTGAAACAAAATCCTGGGAGCTCCAGGCCATTCTTTGTCTTTTTTCTATTTCAATTGGAAGCAATATGACAGAATGACTGCAAGTGTCTCATACCTCATGCCCAGAACAACTTAGAATTTAATGTCATTACCTTGTAGGTAGAGGTACTCCATCATGTCATGATTAACAAATCATCTGCAACTACTAGGAATTCCAATCATTTTAGAAGTAAGTATGTCTCAGCATAACTGAGCACAAAGATTATGCCAAAAAGCATTTGAGGAAGAGTATCTTGTTGACTTTGCAGCATCCCTACAGACACTCTTTCTACCTTATACTCTCTCATTGTTAAGAATCACTGATCACTGTTGGTGCATACACAATACTGAAGCTTTTGCCTTGTGTATGCAAAGTATGGGTGCTCTGCAAGTAAAAATTACTATAAAAGGATCAAAGTGCAGAACTAAGTGGGTAGAGACATCATTTACAGAGACTTGTATATCAGATGAAGTAATGGCTTGTTCAAGCAAAGACTCATTCTGATAAGATGTTAGCATGCTTGTTCTGATTTTACTAAGCAGATACTCATAAACTTCCTCACTATGGGAAATTGTCTCTTTCATTCTTGATTACATCACATTGTATTGGTCATCCTTAATTTGGTCAATTCTCACTCTCTCATTTTTTATTTTTTACATTTGTTCTGTGTTGTTTACTGAGGTAAAATTCATCTAACTTGGCAATGAAAAGATCAACTTTGGATATTCAGGATCTTGACAATACCAGAATTTGCAGATGGTATAGTGGGGCTTTAGACTAAATTATTTGAGCATCACGCCTTTCCCTATATTGAATTATACCAATATGCTTTATCTTTTCAGCAGTTATTTTCCGTAAGGTAAAATATTGTCCTTAATCAGTGGCAAGTAAACAAAGAATTTTTCAATCATGTTACCTTTGTTTATAGTACATGTATTTCAAAATTGTTTGTTCTTTTTGTTAATCCATTGATCTTTAGTGACCCAAATTCTAGGGACACTCAACTCTATAGCACAGTAATCAGTAATTTGTGACTGTTATATAATCACATTGTTATATAATCACATTGTTATATAATCACATTGTTATATAATCCTATATATCCACAAACTTCATTTTGGATAAACATGCTTAGTACCTTTCTTTTAAAACAGCTTCATTTTACACCTGAAGAAATAATTTTTCTTGCTCAGTTTATCCTTTTTTCTTATAATGAAAACTTTTTACAGATGTTTCTTCTCCTAGAAAGTTAGCAACAAAACAAATTACTTTTAGAGAAGGACCATCCTTAAAATATTTGTTAATTTCTTAATTGCTGTATAATACATGTTGATTGTATCTTCCTCTTTCCTGGCTCTCATAGATCCACTCTTTATTCTCTACCCACCAACTTTGAACCATCATTTTTAACACATCAAGTCAATACATACTTCCTGCATATGCGTGAGTATATAATGTTTCACCTAATAGAGGACAAATTTTAAGAGAAAATGAAGTCTCCTACTCCTTGCAGCTTTCACTTACTGATATAGGGGGGTGAGACACTATAATCACCCCCATTCAACACATGCTTGTTGGAATTTGTCTGGCTTGGATGGACCTGTACCTGTCTTGTGTTTGCTTGCTGGCATTTTGTCTGCCTTGAATGAACCTGCACATGTCTTGTGTTTGCACATACTGTTTGAATTCGTATATGCTCTTTTCTTTTTGTCAGAAAAGTGTATTGCCTTGGAGTTCTCAACCCTTTGTGACACTTACACTTATAGAAAATACACCATAGATTACCAGATACGAAGCTTGGTGTCAGACACAAATTCCTCTATTGAAAGGTATGGCCAATGAGGTTTCATATACCCTTAGATATTACAAGTTGTTGCCATTGTTATAGGTTACCCTTTAAACTTGTTGGTAATACTTCATTGTTAAAGGCACCTCATTCTTCAGTCATAGACCATGGAAAACCATGTTAGTATAGATCTGATAACAACAACAACAACAACAAATCATTAAGATCAACTTGTTTATAGTTGCTTTTTTTAAACCACTACAGCTAATTGTGAAGCATTATGATTGTCACCAATTATACATCAAGTATAAAGATGAGTTGACTCCTCTATGAATGTTCTCTTGCCAGTTATATTTCATTTACTAACTTATAATCCTTCACTAATATCACAGAGTCTTTGGTCATTTAAAGTTTGTTTTTATAGTTATTTAAATTATTTTATGTAGACATAGGTAACATATAATCATTTCACAAAATAAAAGGACTCATGAAATTTTCATTCAACTGTCTCTTATATTTTGACATTCATTTCCTTCCTCTATATTCTCAGATTCCTCATCAATCCTCTTTAGACAGGATTTCTATCCAATAGGCCATGTACTATTCAGGGTTCTACATATGAACAGATTTGTAGAATAAATATTAACATAGAGAGTAAAAGGAGATTTATTAGAATGATTTATAAAATGCAGTCCAGCTAATTCAACAATGTTTACTTAAGAATAGAAATTCCAAAACTCAGTAATTGGCTAAGAGGCTGGATGTCTCATCTGCTGTTAAGTATATGGTAGAATTTAAAAAAAAAAAAAGTAGCCTCCAATGCCAGTGGAAAAATTGACAATTCTTTATCAAGTCGAGGTCAATCAAGTAAGCAGCATAAGATTCTTTCTTCCTTGTTCTTATATAGGCTAACAATATAAGGTGTTGCCTATACTAGAGGGATGTGCTTTTTTGAATCAAGATTTTATTAGACTGGATCTTCTTACTCCAAATTAAACAAAAATCCCTTACTTGCTGGCTCTCTATTTTTACATTTTAGTTAATTTGTGATTACATCAAATTGACAACTAAGAATAGCTATTACAAGTCCACCATTTGTCAACTTGACACATAACCAAATCTCCTTATACCATGATTAATTTCCTTATACCATAATTAAATATAACTAATAACCAGGTCACAATACCATTTATACATATTATGACTGTCCAATTGCAAATATGTTATATAATTAGAATAGGATAGATGACAGTGCACCTTGAGGGAAATTCTTGTAGTATCTCAAACTAAAATATGATAAGAATGGACATTCTCTTAATTGACATTATATTACACAATAAAGAAATTGAAGGAAAATACAAATATTGGTACAAACACTTTCTAAACAAACTACAATTTAAAATTTCATTTCTACTATAATCCTCATTTCTGCAACTGGTCAGGGACACTTAGACTAGTATTTCTAACTACTTTTCACTACTATTCATTTTGTATTTGCTCCATGCTCATTAACACCTCAGCAGATCTTGAGTTCTATCCTGCAGGAATGATCTACATGTCCATCCCTGACAAGTCTGGGTCCTTTGATATTGTTCCCAGAATAGGCTATTGTAGTTTTTGATTGAACTTAATTTGAGGACTTGTTAGAATTAACAGATGACTTAAAAGGTCACCTTCACTTCAGCCATAAACATTTTTATTTCTGTCATAGAGAATCAATCCAATTTTCCCAAGGAAATATGGCTCAACCACCCCTCATAACACTGCTATTCATTTCTTAGCTTTGGGTTAAATGACCTCTGAAGCCCAAAGGGGCCAATGGGAAGTGTAAGCTTCCAGGTCAGTAGAATGTCTCAGAAAGTAGTGCCCTCCAATCTGGAGTCAAATATAGGCTCCCAGAACTTAATGCTGAAGGGACAGGAAGCAAAAATTTTCCTAGTATGTACATTGTCCCCATTTCTTCCATGGATCCCATTTCTTTCTGGATCCATAGATCATGGAAAACACAAAATATCCATAAAACACAAATTTCCACATGGACTCCACATGGACCTTACAAATGAAGACTTTGAGGGATATTTATTCATCTAAAAGTTAACTCACATGATTGTGTCTCCTATTAATATCAGCAGGACTACCCATAAAATTTCACCAAAATATCTGCCCCCAAATACCCAAGAGAAATAACATTAACAGAAAGACTTGCAGGGGGTAGAGGAAGCTCCATAGACCTCAACCCTATGAAAAGAAATACATACTTACAATCAACATTACATAGATTTAGCAGACTGCATTTATGTCTTTACAAATATATAAATGTAAACTATATATACTATATATTATACGTTTTTAGGCATACACATATACATGTAACACACACACATATATATGTATCAAACAAGTGTAAAAGAACAAAAAACATGGTTTAGAAAGAGAATAATTGAGTATTTCAGGTCTTGGATTAAAAAAAAGAGGAAATTGAAATAAAAATGATAATATTTAAACATTCATCATGTTTTTAATAACCATATTTGATAGTATTACATGTCACAACTCAATAAAATTAAGCCAAAATCTCTAACAGGCACTCCATAAAAATGACATCCTTAAAGAGCTTTTTTAGTTTAATCATTGAGACAAAGTTCACTTAGAAGAGAAATAAACAGTGTCCATTTCATTGTACAAAGATGTCCTAACTCAAAATGTTGATTCTGCTGATGAATTATAAAATGTGTGAAGTGTCTGATCCCTCCTGTGTCAGAAAGACCATGGATCCATTTGTGTAGTATTTAGGCTGTCCTTTCTGCTTCTCCTCTCACTGCAGAGACAGAGATCTGGAAGAGGGAAGCTTCCTCCAGGCCTCACTTCTTGCCCAATTAATGGAATTTTCTCCAGATAGATATGAAGGACACCCACTAATCATTAACCAATGTAAGTATGCCTTATGCTCCTCAGGTATATTGCAATGGTAAATACAAGTCATGTTGCTTTTAATAATATTCTACTACTGGAGAAAATATTGTGAACATGAATATAAAGCAAAAAGCTGTAGACTTCTATGCTTTTTCTCAATATTTCCTCTAGTTCTGGTCAGGAAATTAGTAATGATCAAGGTTTCAGGTTGAAGAAATGATATACAGGTCAATATATATGTGTATATCCAGAGTGCTGTAGCATATGTGGTGTTTTCCCAAAACCAACACATTTTATTCCTTGTGACTTGAGTCTAGAATGGTGATTAATGAGAATGTGATTTTTTCTCAGATCCTGCAATCTATGGTGCACTTTTAAGATGCACTCTCTCTACATTTGCAACAGTAGGTGAGAATTGAAATCAAACATTTGTTGAAATCTAAGGTTTTAGATTTCTACTCGTCACCACAGGGCTCTCTTAGTTTTAACAGGAAGAATTTCTGCAGCACTCATTGACAATGTCCATTTCAGTATGGAGATATCATGAAAGTGACGCTCACATATCCAATAACAAAGAAGCAGAGTGTCAAATTTGAGTCTACTTATTTCCAATAGAACCTAGGAAATAAATGTGTAGGTTTTACTGCATTTTTTTGTGTGTAATATGAAAAACAGGTAAGATTAATATCTTAGTGTGATAATCCTCTGGCTTTAGTGTTTTAATATCTTGGCCGATTTCTGGCACACTGTCAACCATCTATATATAACAATATTCATAATGTAAGGAATTGCACAGATTTTAAACAAAGTTTTACTGAATAAAATATTATAACACTATTCTATCATTAGTCTAAATAGGTTATCTCTATGAAAATGCAAGTTAATTGTCAATTACTAGTTTTGTTTCCTTTTTCTTTCCAGTTTTCTAAATCCTATGGCTTTATGTGCATTCTGTATTTTGACTCACAGCCTACTGTGGTATTGACTATGAGAAAGTAAAAGAAGCCCTCACTGAACATGGATTAGTGTTATTTGGAAGAGGAAGGTTCCCAATTTTTGAAAAGATTTCTAAAGGAGGGGGTAAGTGTGTGTGTGCTTGTGTGTGTACTAGGCAGTTTCTAGAGTAAGCTGAAAGGTGGAGAGTAGAGGTCATGCTTGGTTTTCAAGAATATGTTAGGACTCTATTGCTGCCACTTGTCAGCTCCTTCTATGTCTGAGATTTCCAGTGTCTGTTTCTCAGGCATTGGTTTTAGCCACGGAAATGTATACAAAGCCACAAGGCACTTCACATTCATTACTTGCGGAATGTGGGCATTCAAAAAAGGTCCATTAAGGACAAAGTAAAAGAGGAAGCATGGTGGCTTGTGAAGGAACTGAAAAAAAAACCACATGGTAAGTGCAGGTCAGATTCTGACTTTTATATCTTGGTCTATGCATGGCTATGTATGAGTCATGTTGTTTCTATATTATTCTAAGATTTTTTTTTTCAAATAAGATTTCATGAGTATAGGTCTCATGCTAACTTTTAGTGCATTGTAGAGCCATAAATTCTCCTAAGTACAAATGTCATTTTTTCTCTGCATAGGATCATGAGAGAATTATTGTCAATGTTAATGGGTACCACATAATGTAAGGAGCGTACACCAGGTACTATTGGATTCCTTCCTTCCTTCCTTCCTTCCTTCCTTCCTTCCTTCCTTCCTTCCTTCCTTCCTTCCTTCCTTCCTTCCTTCCTTCCTCCCTCCCTCTCTCTCTCTCTCTCTCTCTCTCTCTCTTTCTTTCTTTCTTTCTTTCTTTCTTTCTTTCTTTCTTTCTTTCTTTCTTTCTTTCTTTCTTTGAAGAGGAACTGCTTTACTCAAGTTTCTAAGTGTCTTTCTAGAATAATGTTTGTAATTCTTGGTAAAAGTTTTGTTATGAATTATTTTCCTTTCTCAACTGATTGCAATAGAATTTCCATCAATTATAGTATTTCTGATCATTGCATAATTTCAAAATGTTATCATTATTTATTCTTAAATGAGATTTAATATTTTTATTTATAATTTTTATTAAAGCAAACTTTAAGGCAAATATTGAAAATATATGCCTACATGGAAACTAGTAGTATGATTCATTTGAGTAAACAAGAAACAGTTTCACTGATCTGAGCATTTCTCTGTTTCTACAGTCTTTGAAGTCATGTTCATCTTTATAGGCTTTTGTATTAGAATATTGATGGCTATTACTTTGCTAGCACTCTGGCCGCTACTCACCTAGTGCTTTCAAAGAAAGAATTATATTCTTTTTATAATTTCTGTATGAATAGTTTTAAACACTTTTTGTTCCAAATATAGTAAAATGTCTCACAGCTGGTTTTTACCTGTGAATGACATGTATACAACAAAAGAAATCTCAACACTTTCCAGTTCATCCTCTTTCCTAAAAATAATTGTGATACCTTAGTATATTGTAAGGAGTTAAAATCCTGGCATGACATCAGAAATCTCAAAGAATTCTACATGTTAATATCCAACTTTGTTAACTCATGTAACCCTTGTTATATTTTATATAACTTAAAATCACCTAAAACACATCACAATTTTGATCCCTTGTTCAAAGCAATTTCACTACTGAACACAATAAAAAGAAACAATCATGTTCTCAGGGATTGTTACTGTTTTTCTTTCTGTCATAAAATACTGACCAAACTAAGTTGGTGCTGGGTTCAGATGGCTTACAGGTTATAGCCTACCACTGAGGGAAACCAGTGCAGGACTTCAAAGAAGGAACATGGAGGCATTAACTGCATCAGAACACATGGAGAATAATGGCTCAGTGACTTGTTATACCTGTCTTTCTCACTTTCTTTTTCCTACAGCCCAGAATCACATGTTCAAGACTGGAATTTCCCAATCAACTCCCATCATCAGCGATGAAGAAATAGTACAAAAAGACAAGACCTCAGATTCCCATTTGTTGGAGCAATTATTCAACTGAAGTTCCTTCTTTTGTGCTTACTATAGTTTGTGTCATCTTGACTAAAGCTAAGCAGCATAAAAGCTGCTTATTTATTTTCCTTACATGTGATAAATCACATAATCAAAATAGTGCACATATTAAATATTTTGTACTATAATATCTTGATACATACTTGATTAAAAATTTCAATTTTGCTAACATATATAAAATGTGAAGTTTGGCCATGATGAACATTTACTTTCTTTTTAGTAATGTTATTTTTGCAAAATTTTTTTACTTGATGCTGGGTTGAGAACATGAGGATTTTTTTTTGTAGTAGCAGATTATGCATTTTCAGTTTGCATACCCTTATAGATTTTTTCTCCTACATTTGTTCCCACTGCTTCTAGTTACCACCGAATATTGATTTTATTATATTTTTCCACAATAGATATTGCCACAACATATCTATTTTTAAACTTAAATTATTTTATTTCTTTACTTTCTAGTTTTTGCTCCCTACCTCAGTGCACCCCTCCCACTCCTCCCATTGCCTCTGAGGCATTCTTCCTCACACCAGGACTTTACCTTCCATGGGGCCTCAAGAGTTTCTAGGATTGTGTCTTCTTCCACTAGGGCCTGACCAGGTAGAATTCTACAACACATGTGCAAAGGGTTTCAGACCAGCCCATGTGTGCTTCTAGTTACTGACTGAGTTTCTGAAACTTCCATGGGGTCTGGGTTAGTGGAGATTGGGTTCACTTTCCCTTTCAGCTTCTTCAATCTTTCTTCTAATTCAACCATAAGGGTCCCTAATTTTAGTCCAGTGGTTGGGCATAGTATCTTCTTTGGTCTCAGTCAACTTCTGGTAGGGATCCTCACAGGACAGCCACACCAGGCTCTCATCTGTAAGCACCTCATAGCAGAGAGTGTTAGGCCTTGGTGACTCCCCAGCCCAGACCCCATGAAATGAACCCCAAGTTGGTTGGGCCATTGAACCTTCTTTCTTTAGTTCTCTTCTCCATTTTTGCCCCTGAACTTCCTATAGACAGGAAGAAATCTGAGTCAGAGATTTTGACAGTGGTTTAGTAGCATTGTTCCTCCCCTTGTGGCCTTGTCTATCCTCTGAAGGGGGACTCTTCAAGTTCCCTTTTCCCAATGTCGAGCATTTTGGATAAAGTAACACCCAAAAGGTTCTAAGAGTGTTTCACCTCCTGGGTCTTTGTTACTCTCCAGAAGTTCCCCCATCTCCCACTCCTAAAGCTGATTATTTCCATTTATTCTCTTGCCTCTCTGGTCTTCTCTCTTGTCCCCTCCCCCAGGTTGGATACTGTTCCCCTTTCTCCTTAAATTCCCCTTTCCCCTCAAGTTCCTCCCTTACTCCAGCTCCCATGATTATTTCCTTCTTCCTTCTAAGTGGGGTTGAAATCTGCTCACTTGTGACTTTCTGCTTCTTATACTCTGTAGGTTGTATCCTAGGTATTCTGTACTTGTGGCTAATATCCACTCATCAGTGAGAATATACCATGCATGTCCTTTTGGGTCTGAGTTACCTCACTCAGGGTTATATTTTCTAAATCCATGCATTTGTTTGCAAAATTCATGAATGTCCTCATTTTTAATAACTGAATAGCATTGTATTGTACAAATGGACCCCATTTTCTGTATTTATTCTGATTTGTTTTTGGCTTCTGGCTAGTACAAAGTAGGCTTCTATGAACATAGTAGATTATGTGTCCTTATAGTATGGTGGGGCACCATTTGGGTATATGCCCAAGAATTGTAGAAATAGAAAAATGTGAAGAATCCCAGATCAAAGTGCCAGAAAGCACTAAAACCAGAAGATCCTGAACAGATGTCATCCATCCCCTAAGAGAACACAAACTATATCCCAGGATACTAAACCAGCACAACTCTCAACAATCATATATGGAGAAATCAAGATATTCCATAATAAAACCACAATATCTTTCTACCAATTTAGTCCTAAAAAGAGAATGGAATAAAATTTCCAACACAAAGAGGGTAACTACACCCAAGAAAACACAAGAAACTAAATACATCACAACAAATACCAAAAAGAGAATAATGCACATATAATACAGCCTTCAGCAACAAAAATAACAGAAACTAAGTAGCATATATCTTTAACATCTCTCAACATCAATGGCCTCAGTTCTTCAATAAAAAGGCACAGGCAACCTTTGCTGCATGCAGGAAATTCACCTTAGTGACAAAGACAAGAATTACTTCAGAGTAAAAGGCTAGAAAAAGTCTTCCAAGCAAATGGCCCAAAAAAAAAAAAAAAAAAAAAAAAAAAAAAAAAAAAAAAAAAAAAAAAAAAAAAAAAAAAAAAAAAAAAAAAAAAAAAAAAAAAAAAAAAAAAAAAAAAAAAAAAAAAAAAAAAAAAAAAAAAAAAAAAAAAAAAAAAAAAAAAAAAGAAAAAAACAAGCTGGAGTTGCCATCCTTGTATCAGATAAAATAGACTTCCGACCAAAAGTTATCAAATGAGAAGGGAAAAGACATTCATAAGGAAGCTTTACTAAAGGTCAAAACACACATTGAAACTCACAAAATAATAGTGGAAGACTTCATCATTTCACTCTCACCAATGGACGGGTCATAGACAGAATCATAGATACAGTGAAACTAACAGAAGATATGTACCAAAAAGGATTTAACATATCTATAGAACATTTCATCACCCTCCCCCCCGAAATGAGAATATTCCTTCTTCTCAGCACCTCCTGTTACCTTCTCCAAAACTGATAACACAATTGGACATAAACAAGCCTCAAAAGATATAAGAATATTGGAGTAATACCATTCTATCCAATTATCACTAACTGAGGCTAGATTTAAAAACAACAAAACCAACAGAAATCCCACACAGTCATGAAAATTGAACAATGCCCTTCTCAATGACAACTTGGTAAGGGAATAAATCAAGAAAGAAATTAAAGACTTTATAGAGTTTAATGAAAACAAGGACACACCATTCCCAAACTTATGGGACACATTCAAAGCAGTTCCAAGAGGAAAATTCATAGAACTAAGTGCCTTCTAAAGAAATGGGAGAGACCTCATACAAGCAACTTAACATCAAACCTGAAAGCTATAGAACAGAAAGAAGCAAACACACTCAAGAAGAGTAGACAGCAGGAAATAGTGCGAAAATCAGTGCTATTTTTCAAACTATTCCACAAAACCCAAAGACAGATAAAACAGTTCTGGACAATGAAATCACTTCTTGAGGTATGGTCATTTCAGATGTGAGGCTGTACTACAGAGCAGTAGTAATAAATACTGCCATGGATTTGGCATAAGAACATACATGTCAATGAATGGAACACAATTGAAGACTCAGAAATGAACCCACATACCTATGGACACTTGACATTTGATTATACAATCAACAAATGAAAGCATCTTAAAGAAATTGTGCTGGTCTGATTGAATAACTGCATGTAGAAGAATGTAACAGACCCATAGAGACCACCCTGCACAAAACTTACATTCAAATGAAACAAAAGAAACCACACATGCACTAAATTTCATGGAAGCGAAATTAGGGTAAATTACTGGAACTCATTGGTACAGGAGACAAATTCCTGAAAATAATACCAAGAGCTCAGGTACAAAGATTAATAATTAATGAAAGTGACCTCTTGAAACTGAAATGTTAGGAGCCAACAAATCAAAGCTGAAACGTAGCAGGTGATCTTCCTGAGATGAGATTATCTTAGATCAAAAACCTAAACAGATTGGCCAAGCCTCATGAGGAATGCATTTTAGGAAAGATTCCTGCTGTTAATATGCTTTTCTGTTATTATTAAAAATATATATAAGATGGAACACAGGGCCCACAATGGAGAAGCTAGAGATAGAACACCAGAAGTTGAAGGGGTCTGCAACCCTAGAAGAGGATCAACAATATGAACTAACCAGAACCCCCAAAACTCGTGTCTCTAGCTCCATATGTAGCAGAAGATGGCCTAGTCGGCCATCATTGGGAAGAGAGGCCCCTTGGTACTGCAATCTTTATATGCCCCAATACAGGGGAATGCCAGGGCCAAGAAGTGGGAGTGAGTGGGCAGGGGAGCAGGGAGGGAGGAGGGGGGAGGGGACTTTCAGAATAGCATTTGAAATGTAAATTAAGAAAATATCTAATAAAAAATTGAAAAAGAATCCAAAGAATTAATATATATATATATATATATATATATATATATATATATATATATATATATAAAACAATCACTAGGTATTATCTCATCCTTTCAGAACTCTGTATATATTGAAGATGTATGACTTATGGTGATGTTATATACACAACCAGGTAATGATTTTGTAGTATTCCTAATTTAATTCAAACAATTTGGGGAAGCAAATTTTCAGAGATGGTCTTAGTTGCTAGAGGGATGTAATAAATTTAGAAGCAAGAATAGAATGTGCTTACTCATCAGAATAGAATGTAAAGACTGCATAATAAGAAGTACAATGCTATTTCACAATCAAACCAAAAAAGAGAAAGATTTGGGAGAATTTTGTGTTCATAGAAAAGCACTTATGTCCAAGGATAAAGTCAGATAGGTACTATGATAAGGCAAGGCCATGCAAAACTTGCTTTCAACTTTTAATGTGTATACTATAACAAAACACTGCTTTAAAATTAATATTAACATCCTTCTGTTACTTCTATTTTATGTAACATTTAAAGTCTGAGGTAATTTTCTAAAGTACTTTCTGTGTAAGAAAGTATAAAAAGACCAGAAGCAAGAAAAAAATTTTTTAGTTAAGTAGTTTAGCATGGGGAGCTTTGCCCCATCCATCCATCCATCCATCCACCCATCCATCCATCCATCCATCCATCCATCCATGCATCTATCCATCCATCAGTTCTTCCATCCATCCAAATATGTATGTCTGTTTGTATGTAGGTATATGAGTATATGGGTAAACATGCATGAATACTTGTGGAACTGATTGTGACAAATGATCAGACCCATCCAGAGTATCAGTATATGAATGTTTAAATGTATATGTGTCTGTGCATATTTACCTGTACAGAACATTTTAATTCTTTTCTTGCCCTTCCTCTCTGTTTCACAAAGAGTTGATCAGCTTATCCAGAGAGGCTTCTAGGTGACTCACCAAAGAAGGAGGACAAGCAAGGAATCCTTTCTCTTTTCTTTCTGTTTAATGACGAGGTACTAAATAGTTTTACCCTTCAGAGGATCTCATAGAGGGCTTGTCTGGTACTTAAGCATAGTGACTTAGACATAAGACAGGTAAATGTCTTATTATTATACAGCAATTGTAAATATATCCTAAGACCAAGTATTACCCCACAATACTCTTTTCCCTCCACTGTCTTAGGAATAACAAACAAGAAAGAAGAACCACTAGGGTTTGGACCCAGTACTGAAAAGCTTTTGCAAGGTTAAGGACACCATCAATGGGACAAAAGGACAGCCTCGAATGGAAAAATCTTCACCAACCTACATCCACCAGACAGCTAATATCAAAAATATATAAAGAACTCAAGAAGTTAAACACCAATAAACTACATAACCCAATTAGAAATGGAGCACAGAGCTATACAGAAAATTCTCAACAAAGGAATCTCTAACAGCCAAGAAACACTTAAAGAAATATTTAACTTTTTTAGTCATCAGGGGATGCAAATAAAAATGACTCTGAGATGCCATCTTACATCCACTGGAATAGGTAAGATTAAAAACAAAACAAAACAAAACAAAACAAAACAAAACAAGACAAGACAAAACAAAACAAAACAAAACCAAACAGTGCAAAAGAAAACCCTCAAGTGACAGCACATGTTGGAGAGATGTGAAAAATGTGAAGACTTCTCCATTGCTTGTAGAAGTGAAAGCTAGTAAAACCCATTCAGAAATGAACTTGGCAGTTTCTCAGAAAATTGGGAATAATTCTACCCCACAACCCTTCTAAATCACTCCTGGGAATATACCCAAATGATGTCCTAGTATAACACAGGGACACTTGCTCAGCTATGTTCATAGTAGCTTTATTTGTTATGTCCTGAAACTGGAAACAACCAAGGTGTACCTCAACTGAAGAATGATAAAGAAAATTTGATACATGTACATAATGGAATACTATTCAGCAATTAAAAACAAGGATATCATGAAAATTTCAGGCAAGTGTATGTAGGTAGAAAATAAAATCTTGAGTAAGGTCACCTAGATGCAGAAAAAAACATATATATATACTCACCTGTGATATAGACATGCCATAATCCACAGATCCAAAGAACAGGAGTACTAAGAAGGAGCCAAGGGAGGAAACAAGTATCTCACTCAGAAGTGGATATAAAATAGTCATTAGATGTAGCTGAAAAGAGGTAAGTGGGTGGGAGAGGGGATAAGAAGCAGAATGGATATGAAAGTCTGGTGTGAGGAGAGGTGATATGGGAGAGGGCTGGAAGAGTGAATGAAAGTCAGTAGGGGCCATATCTACACTGAGCTGGAGAACAGGAAATGAGGGTACTCTGGGGAGTCTACAGTGCTGAGCCTGTCATTCCTCCAAGTGGAGGATATAAAGATTGAAATCAAAATTTTTCTTTTATGTGCCAACAACCTCATATTTTGCTGATTAAGACTTTTGGTTCCAGAGCAGGGAGTGCTCATGCCTGGAGCCAATGCAAACATTTAATTGAACTGTCAGGTCAGAGTTCCCATGGCCACTTTGAACTTTTGAGATCCTCAAGTCAATAGGCAAATACAAACTTTGGAAGTAGGGGTGATTGACCCATATCTATGGGTGAGTTTATCTTTTTCTCCACAGCAGGGGCAATAACATTTATGTTTGAAATATAGAAAACCTTTTATCATGTCTTTTGAAGTTATCAACTCCCATGATTAACATCAATTGGAAACTACAGAATCATAATACATGCATGATGACAAAGGGCCCAGACAAGACAGTAGTGAAAGTATAGGTTACTTTTCTAGAAAAAAAAAGCCAAGAACATCTGAAGAGTTTACATGGAGTAGAGAAAAGATAAGTGGATACTAGGGGGTGGTAGGTATAAATACCAGGTACAGGCTTTATGCAATCAAGTCATGGAATGTCAAATAATATCTATGTTTATGACATTTTAGATTGAGATAGTCCAAAAATGTTACTCAAGGAATAGTGCCACTATTTCTATATTTATAATGCATTTGTAGTTTTACATGTGGTAGTTATACCATGTTAGGCATAATTTTAATATGGTTAAATATATAGTACATGTGTAATAGTATATGGAATATTCATACTATGTTTAGGCATTAGAATAACTTGGATATTGTTTTCCTTTTTATTTTAATTATGACATTAGAAGATATTATTGTATCACAAATTGAAAAGGATGGACTTGTGATGGATATCTTTGGTTGTTAACTTGATTTTATCTGGAATTAACTAAAACCTAAAAATGAAGGGCACACAAGATAGGTACCTTTGATTAAATTGAAGTAGGAATATTTATTTCTAATCTAGATATTAAATCAGGAACACGTCCTAATCTGGGCAATGCCTCCTGCTGGAAGCCTATATAAAGACAAAGGAGGGAACTTTCTGCTCTATTCCTGCTTGTTCTCACATTGATAAAAATCCCATTCCTTTCATTGAAGTAGTGCCTACCTCTTCAAGATTCCAGTGTATGATGAAGAACAACTAAGAAATCCACCCTGTGGAATAAGCAATTTCTGGATCATGAATTTCCTGTTCACAAGTAGGCATTGTTGGGTTTGCTAGACTGCATCATACACAACAAGTTATTCAAATAATTCTCCTTCCTCTCTATATAGAGCAAACTCTGGCTAATACAGGGAGTAATTTGGTAAGACAGCTGTCTAAGAGAAAAGTAATGAGAAACCTGACAGTAAAGAGAAATGAGTATCAAAGTACACAAGGTACTTGGGTGAAAATATGCGTGTGAATGCTTTGTGAAATGATGATCTTTTATCTATGTCTACATAAAATAATTTAAACAATAATAAAATGAAATATAAGTGAACAAAGGTTTTGTGATACTAATGAAGGATTTGATGAGTCACTCAATGACATTCAGTAATGGACTAGAAGACACACAGAAATTAACACATATTTATGTATTTGCTGCATGATTGGTGACAATCACAATGCTTCACCAATAGCTCCTTGCTAGTTAATCTTAATAATTTTTATTGTCAGGTCTACACCAGCTTTATTTTTTATGGTCTGTGACTTGAGAATAAGGAGCCATCATCTATGCAGTCTTATAAAATTCTATAGCATAAGCCATTATAATAACAATAACCTGTACTATCTCTGAGTTTATATAACATCACTGGCCAAAACCTCCAATAGAGATATCTTGTACATGGCACCAAGATTTTCTTTGGTAGGCTATCGTGTATAACAGGGTCAGTGTTACTATAGTATAGAGTGACTAATTTCAACTCTTTTTTATATGTATGTAAAATGCAGAGCGTTTATCTCTACTTGGTAACTGTCATAGAGCTGTAAAGTCCTATGCACACTACTGGAAAAGGAAAGTATTCACAAATCATGTTCACCTATGAACCCTGGCAGCTATGATCACACACACACACACACACACACACACACACACACACACTGAACCGCCCCCAAACAATAAAAAAACCCAGGAGAAGAGAAGCCACCAGTGTAATAGTGACCTGAATATTACAGGAGTAATTAACTTTTTAGGTGAGTTTAAAAGTCATTATACAAGCTAGAACATATACCTGAATCTACTATCAAGGCCAAGGACCTGTAGCTTGATAAGTCAGGTATACCAGAAGAGATCCCACTATTATTACTTTCAAGATACAGTACTTAAATAAAAAGTTAGTTTTATTTCTTTAAAGCAAAGCAAAGCAAAAACATTAACATGAAATGACGATTCTCACAGAGACCTATGGATACTCAAGATGCAGAGAATAAGAAACTAAGGAGACCTTGGTCATGAGTGGGGTATTGTTTTTTAACATCCCAGGAAATATTGAAAAACCGGGGCCAACAGACTAGGAAAACTATAAGGAAGCAGTGCTTTCCCGACAAAGTGGAAATCACATACATAAACTCAAACACTTACACAATACAAGCACAATACAAGTGAAACTGCAAGCCAGGCAAAATGCCAGCAAGCATGTGTTGTGTAGGGGCAATCTCATTGTCTCACCATAATCTGAGGAGCTCTTAATTGCCACAGAATAACCTCAGTTGGGTCTCCTATCTGTGGGAAATGGGTTTCTAGTTACAGGTGAACAAGGGTTGGAGAGAATTGACAAACATATTTTGTCCAAAGGAACACCAGACATTTAATACAGAAGAAAAACAAGAAAACCAGGTGAACACATGCACCAAGCTTTCACACCTAGGGGAGTTTGCCTGAGCTTTATGTTTCATTAAAGAGATCATATTAGCAGCAGCATCAAGTCTAAATAATTCTGATTGAAGAGCAGTAGTATTCTTGCTCGTTCTCTGTATCAGTTCTTCCACCTCACAAGTCAGTTTCTTTAGCTGTCCCTAAGTCGGCACCCAAGCAGGCTCTCATTGCTGTAGCCCATGGCAGAGATAGGAAGTTTCTTCGTTTGGCTTGCAAGTGTCTGCTCTCCCCTATTCCTCCTTCTCTATATGCTCAAAACAGCTTTCCTATCACCTCATCAGGGCACTCAGGAACTCACAGGTCAGCCTGTCACAGGAATCATTCTGGAAGCTAGCATGCTCCTGCAGCACTCTTTGCAAAAACACAAACATATCCTCCTCCCAATATTAAGTATCTGAACAGGATCATGCCCTGTACCAATAAATGGATCCTTTCACTTCACTTAGGCATAACTATGCCTGGTTGTAGAATACTAAAAGGCACTTACTCAGCAAGGATTTTTTTCTTTTTCTTTATTTTTTATTTGGTTTTTTTTATTAGATATTTTCGTAATTTACATTTCAAATGTTATCGTGTAAGTCCCCCGTGCCCCTGCCCTGTTCCCCTGCCCACCTACTCCCACTTCTTAGCCCTGGCATTCCCCTGTATTGGGGTATATAAAGATTACAATACCAAGGGGCCTCTACTCCCATTGATGTCCGACTAGGCCATCTTCTGCTACATGTAGAGCTAGAGACACCTATTCTGGGGGTTCTGGTTAGTTCATATTGTTGTTCCTCTTCTGGGGTTGCAGACCCCTTCAGCTCCTGGGATTCTATCTCTAGCTTCTCCATTGTGAGCCCTGTGTTCCATCATATAGATGATTATGAGCATCCACTTCTGTATGAGACAGCTAAATCAGGGTCCCTTAAGTAGGCACTAGCTGTCCTATACAATAGTGTCTGAGTTTAATGACTGATTATGGGATGGATCGTCACTGGTGGGGTAGTCTCTGTATGGTCCATCCTTTCATCTTAGCTCTAAACTTTGTCTCTATAACTCCTTTCATGGGTATTTTGTTTCCTATTCACAGGAGGAATAAAGTATCCATGCACTGGTCTTCCTTCTTGATTTTCTTGTGTTTTGCAAATTGTATCTTGGGTATTCTAAGTTTCTGGGCTAATATCCATTTATCAGTGAGGGCATATCCAATGTCTATGTTTGTGATTGGGTTACTTCACTAAGGATTATATCCTCCAGATACATCCATTTGCCCAAGAATTTCATAAATTCATTTTTTTAATAGTAGAATAGTATTCCATTGTGTAAATGTACCACATTTTCTGTATCCATTCCTCTGTTGAGGGACATCTGGGTTCTTTCCAGCTTCTGGTTATTATAAATAAGGCTGCTCTGAACATAGTGGAACATGTGTCCTTTTAACCAGTTAGAACATCTTTTGGGTATATGCCCAGGATCTTTCGGTAGTATAATGTCCAATTTTTGAGAAAATGCCAGACTGACTTCCAGAGTGGTTGTACAAGCTTGCAATCCTACCAGCAATGGAGGAGTGTTCCTCTTTCTCCGCATCCTCGCCAGCATCTGCTGTCCCCTGAATTTTTGATCTTAGCCATTCTGACTGGTGTGAGGTGGAATCTCAGTGTTGTTTTGATTTGCATTTCCCTGATGATTAAGGATGTTGAACATTTTTTCAGATGTTTCTCAGCCATTCGGAATTCCTCAGTTGAGAATTCTTTGTTTAGCTCTGTACCCCATTTTTTAATGGGGTTATTCGTTGTTCTGGAGTCCAGCTTCTTTAGCTCTTTGTAGGTGTTGGATATTAGTCCCCTATCAGATTTAGGATCGGTAAAAATCCTTTCCCAATCTGTTGGTGGCCTTTTTGTCTTGCTGACTCTGTCTTTTGCCTTACAGAAGCTTTGCAATTTTATAAGGTCCCATTTGTCAATTCTTGATCTGACCGCACAGGCCATTGCTGTTCTGTTTAGGAATCTTTCCCCTGTGCCCATATCTTTGAGGGTTTTCCCCACTTTCTCCTCTATAAATTTCAGTGTCTCTGGTTTTATGTGGAGGTCTTTCATCCACTTAGACTTAAGCTTTGTACAAGGGGATAAGAATGGGTCAATTTGCATTCTTCTACATGATAACTGCCAGTTGTGCCAGCACCATTTGTTGAAAGTGCTCTCCTTTTTCCACTGGAAGGTTTTAGCTCCCTTGTCAAAGATCAGGTGACCATAGGTGTGTGGATTCATTTCTGGGTCTTCAATTCTATTCCATTGATCTATATGTCTGTTGCTGTACCAGGACCATGCAGTTTTTAACACAATTGCTCTGTAGTACAGCTTAATGTCAGGCATGGTGATTCCCCCAGAGGTTCTTTTATTTTTGAGAATAGTTTTTGCTATCCTAGTTTTTTTATTGTTCCAGATGAATTTGCAAATTGCCCTTTCTATCTCAGTGAATAATTGAGTTGGAATTTTGATGGGAATTGCATTGAATCAGTAGATTGCTTTCAGCAGGATAGCCATTTTGACTATATTAGTCCTGCCAATCCATGAGCCTATTAGAATTACACCAGACTTCTCACCTGAGATTATGAAAGCCAGAAGATCCTGGACAGATTTATACAGACCCTCAGAGAACACAAATGCAACCCAGGTTACTATATCCAGCAAAACTCTCAATTAACATAGATGGAGAAATCAAAGTATTCCATGATAAGACCAAATTCACACAATATCTTTCCACGAATCCAGCCCTTCAAAGGATAATAAAGGGAAACCACCCAAACAAGGATGGAAACTACACCTTAGAAAAAAATAAAAAGTAATCCTTCAACAATCCTAAAAGAATACAGCCCCAGGAACAGAATCCCAACTTTAACAACAAAAATAATGGGAAGCTACAACTATTTTTCTTTAATTTCTTTTAACATCAATGGACTCAATTTCCCAATAAAAAGACATAGACTAACAGACTGGCTACACAAACAGGACCCAAAGTTTTGCTGCTTACAGGAAACGCACCTTAGGGAAAAAGACAGATACTGCCTTAGGGTGAAAGGCTGGAAACAGTTTTCCAAGCATATGGTCCGAAAAAAAAAGCTGGAGTAGCCATTCTAATATCGGATAAAATTGACTTTCAACCCAAAATTATAAAAAAAGACAAGCAGGGGCACTTCATACTCATCAAAAGTAAAATCAACCAAGATGAACTCTTAATTCTGAATATCTATGCTCCGAATACAAGGGCAGCCACATTCATTAAAGAAACTGTAGTAAAGCTCAAAGCACACATTGCACCTCACACAATAATAGTGGGGGAATTCAACTCCCTGCTCTCACCAATGGACAGATCCTGGAAACAGAAACTAAACAGAGACACATGGACACTAACAGAGGTCATGAAACAAATGGATTTAACAGATATCTACAGAACATTTTATCCTAAAACAAAAGGATATACCTTCTTCTCTGTGCTACATGGTACATCTTCCAAAATTAACCATATAATTGGTCACAAAACAGGCCTCCACAGATACAAAAATATTGAAATTATCCCATGCATCCTATCTGACCACCATGGACTAAGGCTAATCTTCAATAACAACATAAATAATAGAAAGCAAACATTCTCATGGAAACTGAACAACACTCTACTCAATGATTCCTTAGTCAAGGATGAAATAAAGAAAGAAATTAAAGACTTTCTAGAGCTTAATGAAAATGAAGCCACAACATATCCAAACTTATGGGACACAATGAAGGCAGTCCTAAGAGGAAAACTCATTGCCCTGAGTGCCTCCTAAAAGAAACTAGAGAGAGCATACACTAGTAACTTGACAGCACACCTAGAAGCTCTAGAACTAAAGGAAGCAAATTCACCCAAGAGGAGCAGACGGCAGAAAATAATCAAACTCAGGGCCGGCCTAAATCAACCAAGTAGAAACAAAAAGAACTATTCAAAGAATCAACCAAACCAGGAGCTGGTTCTTTGAGAAAATCAACACAATAGATAAACCCTTAGCCAGACTCACTAGAGGGCACAGGGACAGTATCTTAATTAACAAAATCAGAAATGAAAAAGGAGGCATATCAACAGATCCTGAGGAAATCCAAAACATTATCAGATCCTACTACAAATGGCTATACTCAACAAAGCTAGAAAACCTGGATGAAATGGACAAGTTCCTAGACAGAGACCAGGTACCAAAGTTAAGCCAGGATCAGATTAACGAGCTAAACTGTCCCATTTCCCCTAAAGAAATAGAAGCAGTCATCAATAGTTTTCCAACCAAAAAAAGCACAGGACCAGATGGGTTTAGTGCAGAGTTCTACCAGACCTTCAAAGAAGACCTAATTCCAACTCTCTTCAAACTATTCCACAAAATAGAAACAGAAGGCACCCAACCAATTCATTCTATGAAGCCACAATTACTCTGATATTTAAACCACACAAAGATCCAACAAAGAAAGAGAACTTCAGTCCAATTTCCCTCATGAATTTCGATGCTAAAATACTCAATAAAATCCTCGCAAACCGTATCCAAGAAAACATCAAAATGATCATCCATCATGACCAAGTAGTAGGCTTCATCCCAGGAATGCAGGGATGGTTTAATATATGGAAATCCATCAATGTAATCCACTATATAAACAAACTCAAAGACAAAAACGACATGATCATCTCCTTAGATGCTGAGAAAGCATTTGACAAAATCCAACACCCTTTCATGATAAAGGTCTTGGAAAGATCAGGAATTCATGGCCCATACCTAAACATAATAAAGCAAGGAATTATTTTGACATCTAAATTTAAAAAATTTTTAAATAAAAATGTGATTTAAATAATGTGCATGGTGATATAATTCCTCCTCTTCTTTGTTTTACAAGAAGATATAGTTTTCAAAGTTTCACAATACCTTGTCTTTGAGAATTATAAAAAGTAACATGGGTAACATTAAATTGTTGACAAAACATCTCATATTCTTGACTGTTATAGCCAATTCCAATATATGTTTTAATCTTATTTGGAACATCAAGTATAAAAAAGAATTTAATATAGGCAATGGCTAACTACAATTTTAGTTGTTTCTCTTGTAGAGCAGTTGTAACTAGAAAGCCTGAAAAGGTATCAATAATCACACATGGATATTTTTATTTATTTATTTATTTGTTTATTTAATCAGAAACTTATAGAAGAGAATGTGGGGGGAAGCCTCGAAGATATGGGCACAAGGAAAAAATTCCTGAATAGAATACCAATGGCTTGTGCTGTAAGATTGAGAATTGACAAATGGGACCTCATAAAATTGCAAAGCTTCTGTAAGGCAAAAGATCCTGTCAATAAGACAAAAAGGCCACTAACAGATTGGGAAAGGATCTTTACCAATCCTAAATCTGTTAGGGGACTAATATCCAAGATATATAAAAAGCTCAAGAAGCTGAACTCCAGAAATCAAATAACCCCATTAAAAATGGGGCACAGAGCTAAACAAAGAATTCTCAACTGAGGAATACCTAATGGTTGAGAAGCACCTGTAAAAATGATCAACTTCTTTAATCATCAGGGAAATTCAAATCAAAACCACCCTGAGATTCAACCTCACACCAGTCAGAATGGCTAAGATCAAAGACTCAGATGACAGCAGATACTGGTGTGGATGTGGAGATAGAAGAACACTCCTCCATTGTTGGCGGTTTGCAAGCTTATACAACCACTCTGGAAATCAGTCTGGCAGTTCCTCAGAAAATTGGACATAGTACTACTAGAGGATCCCACAATACCCCTCCTGGGCATATATCCAGAAGAAGTTCCAACTAGTAATAAGGACACCTGCTCCACTATGTTCATAGCAGCCTTATTTATAATAGCCAGAAGCTGGAAAGAACCTAGATATCCCTCAACAGAAGAATGGATACAGCAAATGTGCTACATTTACACAATGGAGTACTACTCAGCTATTAAAAACAACGAATTCATGAAATTCCTAGGCAAATGGATGGATCTGGAGGGTATCATTCTTAGTATGTAACCCAATCACAAAAGAACTTAAATAACCTGTACTCACTGATAAGTTGATATTAGCTCAGAAACTTAAAATACCCAAGATACAATTTGCAAAAAACATGAAACTCAAGAAGAATGAAGACCAAAGTGTGGACACTTCTCCCCTTCTTAGAATTAGGAACAAAACACACATGGAAGGAGTTACAGAGATCAAATGTGGACCTGAGACAAAAGGATGGACCAACCAGAGAATGCTACAGTAGGGGATCCATCCTATAAGCAGCCACCAAACCCATACAGTATTGCATTTGCCAGCAAGATTTTGCTGAAAGGGCCCTGATATAGCTGTGTTGTGTGAGGCTATGCCAATGCCTGGCAAACATGGAAGTGGATGCTCACAGTCAGGTATTGGATGCAACACAGGGTACCCAATGGAAGAGCTAGAGAAAGTACCCAAGGAGCTGAAGGGGTCTCCAACACTATACGTAGAACAACAATATGAACTAACCAGTACCCCCAGAGATTGTGTCTCTAGCTGCATATGTAGCAGAAGATGGCCTAGTGCCATCATTGGAAAAATAGACCCCTTCGTCTTGCAAACTTTATATGCCCCAGTACAGGGGAATGCCAGGGCTAAGAAGTGGGAATGGCTGGGTAGGGGAGCAGGGCTGGGGGTTGGGGAGGGCATAGGGGACTTCTGCGATAGCATTTGAAATGCAAATGAAGAAAATATCTAATAAACATTTGAAAAAAGATAAAAAATAAGAAATACTTGCAATATTCATTCATAAATAATGGCCTTGGAAACTAGAGTGGTCTTGAAGATGCCAAGTTTTATGTTGAGTATGGATTCTGCTACTCTAACAAGTTTAAATCCTCATGGAAGTTGCTACTGACATGTGATTCATTTTACCATTCTGACAATTCTTGTGTCATCTTGTTCTTTCCCTGCACAGACTTGTCAAGTGCACTGACTTTAAAATGATGTGAATGTTTCTTAATCTGTACAGAATGAACTGTGACTTAAAGTAAATAACATGTTTATGGTTCCTATTATTGTGATGTAGTATAGTAAATATAAGGACATTGACAAAATACATAGTGAAAGACCCCAAAGTACATAGATTATCTCAAAAGCTTGCTTCCAGAACTGACAATAATATTGTAAATTTGCATTAAAAAAAGATGGCAGGAGCTAGGCCACATTAACAACTGAGAATAGGAACAACCCTTAATTAAAAAGATCAGCTAAATGCATACATAAAAAGATGGCAGGAGCCAGGCCCCTTTTACCACTGAGAATAGGAACAATCCTTAATTAAAAAGATCAGCTAAATGCAGGAGCCAGGTGAATGCTTTGATGCAATGCTAGTCTATTGTTAAACCTACCAACAGGGGTTGTTTAGTAAATACCTGATTATGCTATTCCTCTAGGCCTAGTGAAAAAACCTGTACCAGGCAAATTGCCTTCCACTAACCCTTTCATGGGACAACCTACCTATTTCCTAGGCCATTGTGTATTTCTGTGTTTGGGTGTGACTGGGCTATTGTCCTAATTAATTACTATGCAGACTAGACCTGAGCTTTTCTAGCTCTGTTTCCAATAAATAATAATGCCTGATTAATTTTACTGTCTCTACTAGAAGTGAATTTGAAGGTTACTAAATAGGTAACATTCTTAACTAAATCCAAGATCACTGCCAGCTTTGAGGATTTTCTTAGAACCATTGGAACAGTGGTGGAGGCTTAGCTATATGTCAAAATCAATCCCTAAAGCACTTATAATAAAACAATATGAAAGAGAGCACATGGATCCATACATCAGACTAACTCTGGGACAGGGTTTGAGTATACAGGGTATTGGAATGTCAAGGTTCCAGGAGGCTGTTTCCAAGAAACTCTTTGCCTCGTAACTGCTTCCAGGTTTTTAGGCCTACCAAGCAGACTGCACTGGAATGGATGTAGCAACTAGTAATTAAAAGCTGCCAGAATTAGGAAACTGGGTATCTTTATAAGTATGTCCTCTATAAGATGAAACACCATATAACAAAGAGTACATCCTAGATTTGATGGGTTAAGAAAGAGAAGACAAGGTTGGTGATATGTGACTAGAGTTGATCTATGAGAAGTAGGGAAGGATGAAATCAAATCTAATGTACAAAATTCAAATAATTAAGTAATATATTAAAGATTGCTCCTCTTTAAAATATATACTGTTTTCACTCTAGGAGATAAAATGTTTGTACAAATTCTCATTGTAAGAAATGGATACATGAAGAAGGAGAAACCATTCTTTTGGTTGTAAAACAATTAGGCTTTTTAAAGAAATATATTGAGCAAGTTTCTTCATATAAATTGTTTGTAAGTGGGGAATTTTAGAGCAAAATGTGTCAGTCACAAATTACTGCTTATTTTGATATAGGTAATGGAGATCTCCAAAATGTTGGGTCACTAACGTTGTATAAATCATAAAAAGCAAACTTATAAAATGCATGTTCTAAGTCACGAGCTTGTTATTGAGCAACTCTATATATTTTGATTCCTAATGAATATAGTCATTATTGAACCTTAAGACAAAGTCAACACTGTTGACTGATGTAATTGAATAGAATATATTTATTCAGGGAAAGATATGGCACACACTGTTATGGGCTAAAGCCCCAATCTAATCACTGGAATAACCAATTTTGTCATGGTTTTGAATTACTAAGGCCCAGTTTCTCATCTTCATATGTACAAAAATTAACACAGTACTGAAAGTGGAACGAATATAAAGAAATAAGAGAATAACAATTGGCAGAACCACTTCATTAACTCCTAATAAAATGTGATGTAAGCAGATATCAAGAAGAGAACTTCTTATACTGAGCACATTTTTGAGTACCTACTTAGTCTAATCTGAGCCAATTTAATGATATCTTTACAGAAGGAGACTTTGCTTGAACATTCCATTACTGCTCAAATAATAAATGTCATTTTCTGGAATTTAAGTCCTGGAAATGTATGCCTCTACTTATTTAATTCTGCATAATTTGGTCATTTTATAGTACAATTTTGACATCCATAGAACATACATGTTCCATTACTGCTTCACATTTAACAAACCTTAATTATAGTGGACCAACTATTTATGAATATTATCAATGGGATAATTAAATGAACACAAGCAATGTCTCTGAAGTGCTTCAAATTCTAGAAGATAATCTTTCTTAAGAATTTTCATACAGAGACTAACCCACCGGGGATCCATCCCATAATCAGTCACTAAACTCAGACACTATTGCATAGGACAGCAAGTGTTTACTGAAGGGACCCTGATATAGCTGACTCCCACAGAAGTGGATGCTCACAGTCATCCATAAGAGGGAGCATGGGGCCCACATTGGAAAAGCTAGAGATAGAACCCCAGGAGCTGAAGGGGTCTGCAACCCTAGAAGAGGAACAACAATATGAACTAACCAGAACTCCCAGAACTCATGTCTCTAGCTCCATGTATAGCAGAAGATGACCTAGTCAGCCATCATTGGGAGGAGTGGCCCCTGGTAGTGCAATCTTTATATGCCCCAATACAGGGGAACGCCAGGGCCAAGAAGTGGGAGTGGGTGGGCAGGGGAGCAGAGAGGGGGAGGGGACTTTTGGGATAGCAATTGAAATGTAAATTAAGTAAAGATCTAATAAAAAAGAATTTTCATTTATTGTCATCTGTTAAGTTATGCTGAGATAGTCTCATTTCTTAAATGATGATAAGTGGAGAATCCTAATAACTATAAAGCCAGTGGGAGAGCCTGCAACTACAAGGTAATCACATTGAAGTCTAAGTTCTTCCAGCAATGAGTTGTGAAACACTTATACTCCTTCTTTTACAGTGATGACAATATAAAGGATAAAATAAAGGAGGTAAGGAAGGAAGAATGAGAGAAAGAAAGAGAAAGCAAGCAAGCAATCAAGTAAGAAAGAAAGATAAAAGAAAGAAAGAAAGACAGACAAAGAAAGAAAGAGAAAAGAAAAAAAGAAAGAGAAAGAAAGAAGGATAAGTTTAGGTCTTCCATTGAATTTCAAAGTGGCAAAAGCCATATAGATTTTCCTAGATATCAACTTAATATGTTTTCTTATTAAAATATGTGTTACTAATATAAGGCATTTTTGTCTTTTTTCTTAGCTGTGTTGCTCAAAGCATATGTGAAAGTTTTATTGCATTTATAATTAAAGCATATGACCATATGTCTATATTAGCAAGATCCAATTTAAATACACAGTTAAACATGCATGAACCAGAGACCCGGTAGGTAAGAGACTCTCAGGACTCAAATGGAGGGACAGTAGATGAAATTCCTGACCTTAAGGTGAGGGAACTTATAGAGCCCACCTCCAGCAGGAAGATAGGGCATCAAATGAGGGAGAGGGGGCATCCCACAGTTACACCTGTGACCCATAATTGTTCCTGCCTGAAAGAATTACAGGGATATAAATGGAGAGAATCCTGAGGAAAAGAAGGTCCAGCCACAGGCCCAAAGTGGGATCCAGCTGAAGGGGAGGTCCCAAGGCCTCACACTATTACTGAGGCTATGGAGCACTCACAAAAAGGGACCTAGCATGATCTCACTCCACTAGACCCAACAAGTAGCTGAAAGAGTCAGATGCAGATATTTGCACCCAACCAATAAACAAAAGCAGCAGATACCTGTTGTTGAATTAGGGAAGGCTGAAAGAATCTGAGCAGAAGGGCAATCCTGTAGGAGGACAGGCAGTGTCATTTAATCTGGATCCCCTAGATCTCTCCACCAAGTAGACCATCAAAAACTAGACCACCAAATAGACAGCATATACCAGCAGATAGGAGACCCTCAGCTGACATACAGTAGAGAACTGCTGGGTCTGTGTTCACTCAGAGATGATGCACCTAACGCTCAAGGGACTGGAGACCCCAGGGAGTTTAGAGGTCAGGTGGGGTGGGGGTGGGGAATAGCCATGTGGAGACAGGGGTGAGGTGGGTGTATGGGATGTGGGTTATCAGAGGGTGGACAGGAGGGGATAAAATATGGAGTTCAAAAAATAAATTAATTAATTTAAAAAAGATAAAAGAAAAAAAACCACGAGTATAAAGTAAATAAGGAAATTATATATGTTGTTTTTGATAAAGAAGAAAAGAAATTGACATATTTTTAGTACAATCTCATAACTTTTACAAATTAACTCAAGTGTATTGCAAGTTTTGAATGATTATTATTTATCGGCCTTACTTGTCATAACTCAACAAAATGAAGCCCAAATGTCTTACAGGCACTCTACAAAATGACAATGTTAAAAGTGCTTGTTTTTTCTTATCATTGAGACAAAGTCCTTTTGGAAGAGAGTTAAAAAGTGACTACTTGATTGTATAAAGATGCCCAAACACAAAATATTGATTTTGCCAATGCAGTATAAAGTATCTGGAGTGCCTGATCATACCTGTGTCAGTAAGAAGGGTCTCCATGGATCCATTTGTGGTCTTGGTGCTTTGTTTGTCCTTTCTGTTTCTCCTCTCACTGTGGAGACAGAGCTCTGGAAGAGGGAATCTCCCTCCTGGCCCCACTCCTCTCCCAATTATTGGCAATTACCACCTGATAGTTATGAAGGACATCCGCCAGGCCCTTACCAATGTAAGTATGCCTTATGTTCTTCAGGTACATTGCAAATTGAGTTAGAAGTCATGCTACTTTCATAAAATTCTATTAGTGGAGGAAATATTGTGGAAATGTATATGATGTAAAAAAATGAAAAGTTCTATGTTTTTTTCTGACTTTTGCCTCTAGTTCTGATCAGGAAATTAGCAATGCTCTTAAGTTTCAGATTGAAGAACTTGAAATGCAGGTAATTATATCCACTATTTTTTTTTTTACAAATGCAGTAATTATATACTATTTTAACACACACTTTCTATTATTTTCACTGAACGTGAATTGTATGGAATATTTCATAACATTAATCCAAATTTTTGAGATGCATTGTTCTTGGATTTGACATTAATTTCTAATTCTGAAGAATGTATTGGTGTCTGATTTGAAGTAAATACAATGTACATGAGCTCATACATGAAATAAAAAACATAAATAGTGTGTGTTAGCATATGTGGTATTTTCCCAATCACCTTTTATTCCATTAATAGCCTGTGACTTGGACCTAGGATGCTGATTAGCGAGAATTGGGTTTTTCTGTGATACTTCATGCTATGGTATGCTTTGTATGATATCCACCCTATGTACATTTGTAACAATAGATAGGAATGGAAATCAAACATTTGTGGTAATCTAAGGTTTCAGTTTTCTAGTCTTTATCACAGGGCTCTCTTAGTTTTAACAAGAAGTGTTCCCAGCTGGTTCTACAACACTCCTCTGACAAATGAAATCCATTTCAATATGAAGTTATCATGAGAATGATGGTCAAGTATCCAATAATGAATAAGCAGGGTATCAAATTTGAGTGTACTTATTGGCAATAGAATCCTGTAAATAAATGTGGGTATTTTACTTCAATATCTTTGTAGAACAAATCAGATATTAGTGTGATCTATCTTTAGCTTTAGTGTGTCAATAGCCTGAAAGATTTTCTGGCATACTGTAGGCCATGAACATATGATAATCATCATAATGTACAAAATTGTACAGACTTTAAACTGAGGTTTTCTGAGTAAAAATATCATAAACCTATACAATCATCAAACTAAATAGTTGACTCTATGACCAGCGCGTGGATACTTCATTCCTCCTGTGAAGAGGAAACAAAATACCCATGAAAGGAGTTACAGAGACAAAGTTTAGAGCTAAGATGAAAGGATGGACCATACAGAGACTACCCCACCAGGGGGGATCCATCCCATAATCAGTCATTAAACTCAGACACTATGGCATAGGACAGCTAGTGCCTACTTAAGGGACCCTGATATAGCTGTCTCGTACAGAAGTGGATGCTCATAATCATCTATAAGAGGGAACACAGGACCCACAATGGAGAAGCTAGAGATAGAATCCCAGGAGCTGAAGGGGTCTGCAACCCTAGAAGAGGATCAACAATATGAACTAACAATATGAATTACCAGAACCCCCAGAACTTGTGTCTCTAGCTCCATATGTAGCAGAAGATGGCCTAGTTGGCCATCATTGAAAAGAGAGGCCCCTTGGTACTACAATCTTTATATGCCCCAATTCAGGGGAACGCCAGGGCCAAGAAGTGGGAGTGGGTGGACAGGGGAGCACGGAAGGTGGTAGAAAATATATTAGAAAATATCTAATAAAAATTTGGAAAAAAAAGAAAATACAATGACTTTGTTTTCACTAATATTTATGTTTGTTATTTCTTTCCAGTTTTCTAAAACCTATGGCCCTGTGTTCACTCTGTATTTTGGCTCACAGCCTTTTGTGGTATTATATGGTTATGAGGCAATGAAAGAAGCCCTCATTGACCATGGAGAAGAATTCTCTGGAAGAGGAAGGTTTCCGATTTTAGAAAAGGCTTCTAAAGGAAAGGGTAAGTGTGTGTGTGTGTGTGTGTGTGTGTGTGTGTGTGTGTGTGTGTGTGTGTGTGTGTGTGTGCTTATGTGTATACTGAGCAGTTTCGCGAGTGAGCTGAGAGTTGGAGAGTGGAAGTCATGCTTGCTTGTCAGACATAGGTTTGGACTCTAGAAAGCTTCCACCTGTCAGCTCCTTCTGTGTCTGGGATTTCCAGTGTCTGTTCCAATTTCTTCAGGCATTGGCTTTAGCCGTGGAAATGTATGGAAAGCCACAAGGGTCTTCACATTCAATACCCTGAGGAACTTGGGCGTGGGAAAAAGGACCATTGAGAACAAAGTGCAAGAGGAAGCCCAGTGGCTCGTGAAGGAACTGAAGAAAACACATGGTAAGCACAGGTTAGATTCTCCTTTTATATCTTGGTCTATGCATGGCTGAGTAGGAGTCATGTTGTTTCTATCTTATTCTAAGAATATTTTTCTAATGAGATGTCATGAGTATAGGTAGCATGACAATTTTAGTGTATTATGAACCATAAGTTCCCCTAATCACAAATGTCATTTGTTCTTTGCATACCAGAATGAGAGGGTGATTTTCAGTGATAATGGTTACCATGTAATAGTAAGGAGCATAGACCATGTAGTATTGTAGTACTGGTTTTCTTTCTTTCTTTCTCTCTCTCCCTCCCTCCCTCTCCTTCCTTCCTTCCTTCCTTCCTTCCTTCCTTCCTTCCTTCCTTCCTTCCTTCCCTCCCTTTCCCTTTCCCTTTCTCCTTCCTTCCTTTCTTCTTTCTTTCTTTCTTTCTTTCTTTCTTTCTTTCTTTCTTTCTTTCTTTCTTTCTTTCTTCCTTCCTTCCTTCCTTCCTTCCTTCCTTCCTTTCTTCCTTTCTTTGTTTCTTCTTCCAATGGATAGCACTTCTTCACTGAATTTTCTAATTGTCCTCCTATAATCTTGTTTGTAGTTCTCGGTAACAGTGGTGCAATGGATTATTTTCATTTCTCACCCGATTGTAATAGATTTTTATCAAATATTATATCTCTGATTTTAGCATGACTTAGACATGTTATTATTATTTCTTTTTACATAGCAATTCATAATTATATTTATAAACTTTTCTAAAACACACTTCAACACAAATAGTCAAAATTTTGGCACACATGAAAACTAGTAAAATAATTCCTTTAAAAAACTGTTTCATTGACTCTAGTAATTTCCTATTGGTTTTCAGTTCTTGAAATCATATTCACCTTTACAGGCTTTTGGTATGAGAAAGGTGATGGCTGTTACTTTGCTAGTATGCTTGATGCTACTCACCTAGTGCTTTCAATGAAAGAATATTATATTTTTAATTTAAATTTCTATAGGAATAGCTTTAGCACAGTTACTTTTAAATACAATAAATCACATACAATCAGATTTTCCATGTGAATGGCATGCAAACAACAAGAAGTAATCTCAAAGTACTTCAGTTCACCCTCATTCCTTAAAAGAATGTGATATCTTAGTATTTTGTAAGGTGTTAAAATCCTGATAGAACATCAGTATTCTCAAAGAATTCCACATATTTAAGTGTCCAACTTTGTTAACTCACATGACCTTTGTTTGAGGGTACACAATTTAAAATCACCTTCAACACAGCATCACAATTTTGATCCTTTGACCACAGCAATTTCACTATTGAAATCATTCTCTCATATATTGTTGTTTTTGTTTCTGTCATAAAACAACTAAGGTGGTGTTGGGTTCAGGTGGCTTACAAGTTATAGCCACCACTGAGGGAACCAAGGCAGGACCTCAAAGAAGGAACCTGGAAGCATTAACTTCAAAAGAAAACATGAAGGATAGCTTCTCAGTGACATATTCCACTTGTCTTTCTCACTTTCTTTTTCCTATTGTCTAGAATCACATGCCTAAGACTCACATTGCCTACAGTGAGTTTAGCTATTGTCCCTATCTTCAGCAATGAAGAAAGAGAACAGAGAGACATGACCTCAGAATAGTTTCCTGGAGCAATTACTCAACTGAGGTTCCTTCTTTTGAGTTGACAGTAGTTTCTGTCAGCTTGACTAAGTCTACTTGAGAAACACTGATTATTTATTTCCCTTCCCTGTAAAATAAATCACATGACTAATATGATGCACCATTATAAACATATTTGTAATGTAATATATTGATACTTACTGGATATAAAATATCCACAATTTAGGTTTTGCTTAAATATATTAAATGAAAAGTTTGGCCATGATGAATATTTACTTTCATTTTTATTGGATATTTTATTTATTTATATTTCAAATGATATCTGCTTTCCTGGTTTCCCGTCTGGAAGCCCCCTATTCCATTGCCCCTCCCCTTGCTTCTGTGAGGATGCTCCCCAACCATTATATTGAATATTTACTTTCTTTCAGTAAATATTTTTGTTGCAATTGTACTAGGTGCTGTGTCTAGATCATTAGTATATTTTTGTAATTGTAGTATATGAATTTTGGTTTGCTTGCCATTACAGTATTTTCCTCTTCCATTTCTCCTATTATTCCTAGTTACCACACATATTTTCCTTTATTATATTTTCAAAATTGATATTACAGTCGCATATGTATTTCATTTTTTGAATTTAATACTTTTTTGTTAGATAGCTTCTTAATTTATATTTCAAATGCTATCCCAAAAGTTCCCTATACACTCACTCTGCCCTACTCCCCTACCAACCAATCCAACTTCTTGGCCTTGGAGTTTCCCTGTATTGGGGCATATAAAGTTTGCAATAGAAGGGGCCTCTCTACCCAATGGTGGCTGACTAGGCCATCTTCTGCTACATACGCAAATAGAGACACAAGATCTGGGGGTTCTGGTTAGTTCATATTGTTGTTCCTCTTATAGGGTTCCAGACCCATTCAGCTCCTGTGGTACTTTCTCTAGCCTCTCCATTGGGGGCCCTGTGTTCCATCATATAGCTGACTATGAGCATCAACTTCTGTATTTGCCAGGCAGTGGCATAGCTTCATATGAGGCAGTTTTATCAGGTTCCCTTCAGCAAATGCTTACTGTGATATGCAATAGTGTCTGGGTTTGGTGACTGATTATGGGATGGATTCTGGGTTGGGTAGTCTCTGGGTAGTTCATCCTTTCATCTTAGTTACAAATTTGTCTGTGTAACCCCTTTCATGGGTATTTTGTTTCCTATTCTAAGGAGGAATGAAGTATCCACACATTGGTCTTCCTTATTGATTTTCTTGTGTTTTGTAAATTGCACTTTGGGCATTCTAAGATTCTGTGCTAATATGTGCTTATCAATTTGTGCACATCTAGTGACTTCTTTTGTGAGTGGGTTACCTCACTAAGGATGATATCTTACAGATACATCCATTTGCCCAAGAATTTCATAAATTCATTGTTTTTAATAGATTTATAGTACTACATTGCGTAAATGTACCACAATTTCTGTATCAGTTCCTCTGTTGAGGGATATCAGGGTTCTTTCCAGCTTCTGGATATTATAAATAAGGCTGCTCTGAACATAGTGGAGCGTGTGTTCTTATTACCTGTTGGAATATCTTCTAGGTATATGCCCAGTAGAGGTTGGTGGATCGACCAGTAGTACTATGTCCAATTTTCTGAGGAACTGCCAGACTGATTTCCAGAGTGGTTGTACAATTTTGCTATCCCATGAGCAATGGAGGAGTGTTCCTCTTTTTCCAAATCCTTGCCAGCATCTGAGGTCACCTAAATTTTTTATCTCAGCCATTCTGTCTGGTGTGAGGTGGAATCTCAAGGTTGTTTTGATTTGCATTTCCATGCTGATTAAGGATGTTGAACATTTTTTTTTCTGGTGCTTCTCAGCCATTAAGTATTCCTCAGTAGAGAATTCTCTGTTTAGCTCTGTGCCCCATTTTTTAATGGGGTTATTTGATTTTCTGGAGTCCCGCTACTTGAGCTCCCTGTTCCCTCTAGCTAGACTGGCTAAGGGTTTGTCTATCTTGTTGTTTTCTCAAATAACCAGCTCCTGGTTTGGTTTATTCTTTGAATAGTTCTTTTTGTTTCCATTTGGTTGATTTTGGAACTGAGATTGATTATTTTCTGCAGTCTACTCCTCTTGGATGAATTTTCTTCTTTTAGTTCTAGAGATTCTAGGTATGCTGTCAGGCTGCTAGTGTATGCTCTTTCAGGTTTCTTTTTGGAGGTACTCAGGGCTATGAGTTTTCCTCTTAGGACTGCCTTCATTGTGTCCCATACGTTTGGGTATGTTGTGGCTTCATTTTCATTAATCTCTTAAAAGTCTTTAATTTCTTTCTTTATTTCATCCCTGACCAAGTAATCATTGAGTAGATTGTAGTTTAGTTTCCCTGTGAATGTTGGCTTTCTACTATTTATGTTGTTATTGAAGATCATCCTTAGTCCATGGTGGTCAGATATGATGCGTGGGATAATTTCAATATTTTTGTTTCTGTGGAGTCCTGTTTTGTGACCAATTATATTGTCAACTTTGGAAGAGGTACCATGTGGCACCGAGAAGAAGGTATATCATTTTGTCTTAAGATAAAATGTTCTGTAGATATCTATTAAATCCATTTGTTTCATAACTTCTTTTAGTGTCCATGTGTCTCTGTTTAGTTTCTGTTTCCATGATCTGTCCATTGGTATGAGTGGGGTGTTGAAGTCTCCCACTATTATTGTGTGAGGTGCAATGTGTGCTTTGAGCTTTACTAAAGTTTCCTTGATGAATATGGCTGCCCTTGTATTTGGAGCAAAGATATTCAGAATCGAGATTTCATCTTAGTAGATTTTACCTTTGATAAGTATGAAGTGCCCCTCCTTGTCTTTTTGATACTTTTTGTTGGAAGTCAATTTTATTTGAAATTTAAATGGCTGCTCTAGCTTGTTTCTTAGGACCATTTGCTTGGAAAATTGTTTTCCAGTCTTTCACTCTAAGGTAGTGTCTGTCTTTTTCCCTGAGGTGGGTTTCCTGTAAGCAGCAAAATGTTGGGTCCTGTTTGTGTAGCCAGTATATTAGTCTATGTCTTTTTATCAGGGCATTAAGTCCATTGATGTTAAGAGTTATTAAAGAAAAGTAATTGTTGCTTCCTGTCATTTTCATTGTTAAAGTTGGAATTCTGTTCTTGTGGCTGTTTCCTTTCAGGTTTGTTGAAGGATGATTTTTTTTTGCTTTTTCTAGGGTGTAGTTTCTGTCCTTGTATTAGTGTTTTCCCTTTACTATCCTTTGAAGGGTTGGATTCGTGGAAAGATATTGTGTGAATTTGGTTTAATCATGGAATACTTTGATATCTCCATCTATGTTAATTGAGAGTTTTGCTGGGTAGAGTAGCCTGGGCTGGCATTTGTGTGTGCTTAGGGTCTGTATAACATCTGTCCTGGATCTTCTGTCTTTCATAATCTCTGCTGAGAAGTCTGGTGTAATTCTTATAGGCCTGTCATATATGTTATTTGAACTTTTTTCCCTTACTGCTTTTAATATTCTACCTTTATTTAGTGCATTTGTTGTTCTGTTTATTATGTGTCTGGAGGAATTTCTTTTCTTGTCAGGTCTATTTGGATTTCTGTAGGCTTCTTGTATGTTCATGGGCATCTCTTTCTTTAGGTTTGTAAAGTTTTCTTCTATAATTTCGTTGAAGGTATTTGCTGGCCGTTTAATTTGAAAATGTTCATTCTCATCTACTCCTATTATCTGTAGGTTTGGTCTTCTCATTGTGTCCTAGATTTCCTGGATGTTTTGAGTTAGGATGTTTTTGCATTTTGCATTTTCTTTGATTGTTGTGCCCATGTTCTCTAAGGAATCTTCTGCATCTGACTTTCTCTCTTCCATCTCTTTTATTCTGTTGCTGATGCTCACATCTATGATTCCTGATTTTTTTCCCTAGGTTTTCTATCTCCACAGTTGTTTCACTTTGGGTTTTCTTTATTGTTTCTCCTTCCCTTTTTATCTCCTGGATATTTTTGTTCATTTCCAACACGTCTTTGATTGTGTTTTCCTGTAGTTCTTTAAGGGATTTTTGTGTTTCCTCTTTAAGGACTTTTACCTCTTTAGCAGTTTTCTCCTGTATTTCTTTAAGTGAGTTATTAAATTCCTTCTTCATTATTAAATTCCTTCTTCATGTCCTCTACCAGCATCATGAGCTATGATTTTAAATCTGAGTCTTGCTTTTCGGGTATGTTGGGGTATCCAGGAATGGCTGAGGTGGGCATGCTGGGTTCTGATAATGGTGAGTTGTCTTGGTTTCTGTTATTAAGATTCTTATGTTTGACTTTCGCCATCTGGTTATCTCTGGGGTTAGTTGTTATAGTTGTCTCTGGTTGGAGCTTGTGCCTTCTGTGATTCTGTTATCCTCTGTCAGCAGACCTGGGAGTCTAGCTCTCTCCTGATCTCAGTGGTCAGAGTAGTCTCTGCAGGCAAGATCTCCTCTTGCAGGGAAGGTGCACAGAGATCTGGTGTTCAGACCTGCCTCTTGGCTAAAGAAGAAGGCCTGATACAGGGCCTGTCCCAGAAGATATGTTGCCTCTGCAGCCTTCACACTCACCTGGACAGACTGGTCTCTGAGGGACCCAATACCCAAGTTGGCTCCTTCAAGAGCTCCGGCAGGAAAAGCCCTCCTGGGCAGACACCTCTCCTCTGGCTAGGAAGGTGCCTGGAAGTTTTGGGCCCAATACTTGGTCTGTCTGAGAAGCTGTGTCACTTCTGCCAGTCCCAGGAGCTGTGTTGCTTCTGCAGTCTACACTCTCACCTGTGCAGATTAGTATCTGAAGGTCCTGGGACCCAAGATGGCTCCCTCATGAGCTCCAGAATGCAAAGCCCTCCCAGGTGGTCACCTCTTCTCTGGTGGGGAAGGTGGCAGGATATCTAGAGTCCAAAACTGGGTCTTTCCCAGAAGCTGTGTTGCTTATGCCTGTCCCAGAAGTTGTGTTGCTTCTGCAGTCCACACTCTCACCTGCACAGACTGGTGTCTGAAGGACCCATGACCCAAGTTGGCTCCCTCAAGAGCTCCAGCAGGCCACATATGTATTTCATAGATAGTATAATAGAGTGTTTGAAAGATGAATATGCAAAAAGGAAAGGGTTCATTTGTTTCATAGTAGTGTTTGCTCCACCTTATATGGACATAAGAATAAAGTCCCTTACACCATTTATTCACATAAGTATATCATGTAATATTTACATACCATAAATTCTGTACATTCTTTCAAAAATCAAAAGAAAAAGAAAACAATAACACATAGGACTGTGACATAATACAAAAATATAAAAAATAAATAAAAAGGGAAAGGATTCTATGTATCTTGAAGGAGATACATGATGCAGACTTTTGAGGGGGCACAACTCTTCATCAGGTGATCAGAAAAGTTCTCTAAGAAACATGCCATAAAATCATGTCAAAGAGATCTATGTTAAATTTGATTTTCTATAAAATGTTTGGTATAAGACAAGGAACAAGTTTATGGGAGTGAGAAATTGATTGTGGAAATATTGAAGTGGTATATTCTAAGGATATCAGTGTACTAAAGGGAGGACTATGGAATTTAACAACAAAATGAAGACAGTGATGTTGATGCCATTTTTGAAAAGATGGATGCAACTTAGCTTAATAGTGTAATTCTGAAAACTTTTCTCCATTCTCAGCTAGAAGTGCAACACTTACATGCAAATGCTGAAGTGTCTTAACATGCTACATCTAATACAAAAAAATCTATTAGTGTAAGTGGTCCATGGATAAGCATAAAGTCCCCCTGGAAGTCCACACATACTGTTTAACAACTGGTGTTTGCATGTTTATTGCATCTTTCTTTTGGAACACTCATGGGTCCCACATTTTGGTCAGATTTATATGGGTATAAAAATAAAGATGTTATTATGGTCATTCTTTAGACCTTGGATCTGGATAATATATGCTGAAGTAATTGGGTGATTTTTAGGATGTTGTGCCATTTAAATTAAGGTCCTTGAATGTGGCAGTGAACACATTGACTAGTGAGAATGAAAGCTAAGTCAGGTTTAATGTCAGGATGATCACCATTCTTAGCAGGTAAGTACCTAGCAGTTAAGTATATTCATAATTAAATTACTTGTTAAAATTTCTAAAGTACCTTATCATGTTAACAAGGGCAAATTTATGTGTTTATTTTTAAAGACTTTTACAATTGTTTCCAATCTTCAGGCTCACCCTGTGATCCCCAATTCATCCTTGGCTGTGCTCCCTGCAACGTCATCTGCTCCATTATTTTCCAGAATCGTTTTGATTATAAGGATCAGGATTTTCTTAGCTTTATAGAAAAAGTGAATGAGTGCACTGAAATTTTGAGCTCTCCTGGGTGTCAGGTAAAGCCAAGGTCATCTATTTCTGAAAACACGTCTAACATCTTTCTTTCTCACAGGTCAAAGTCAATAGGGACTTGTCAGACACGTACTGCAATTCTGAATATCATATGCAGAGAGTATCTGAAATATAGTTCAAACCCCTCAGCTATACAAGCAGTAAAACTCAGGGGCAAAAGCCAAAACAGTTCACGCCTGTTAGCTGCTTATCCATGAATTTTTTCAGCGACTACTACAGAATTGTGTATAAAATAATTCCATTCACTTCTACAAGTGTGGGTAGTCACAAATATGCCATTATTCTACTATGGAAATTCTTTTCCTACTTTAAAACAACTAAACACATTTTCATCCTATTACTAGGCATCAATACCTCAGTAAAGAAATAACATTCTCTCAAATAAGGAAGAGTATTAATGGAAATGAAAGCTTTCAGAACTGAGCATTTACAGTTGTTTGATGGGTTGGCTGGGATAATCATTGACAAGAGGAATGGTCAAAATGAGAACATGACTATTTTAATATTGTGTGGACCATGTATATACTCACAGAATTGTCTTAGCCTGAATTGGCATTGACTGCACACTTCAAATAAAATGATTGTGTGATCATACAGACATTATAAAGTGATATGGTATGCTCTTGACATCAGGGCATCTTGAATGTAAATAGATATTACATGTCAGAAACAGGAAGATAAAAATGAATCTCAGGCATTAGATTTCTTTTATAAATCAGGTCACCCCAAAATTTAACCTGCTATTACCACCTTAAAAATGTGAGAGTTAGTAATCCATATCAGATGGTTCTTCAAACTTGTAGAACAGAGTTTATTTGAATCATTAATTAACTAACAAAAAACATTGCTTATACTCAAAAGATATGTGCATGTGGAAATATTTTTATGATCTTTGTTCATTTTGCAGAAATTTGTTCATCAAACCTATTAGAATGGAAAATTATTATATATGTAAATAACCTAACTAAGGTGAATTTCATTCATATCTTGATCTATCAATGGAAATAATCATACATTATGTTATGAATATAACTTAATTACTTCATTGCAGCACATTTATTTTGTAAATTCTGTCTTTTTTTGTAGATTTTCAATGCATTCCCTATTCTTATTGATTATTGTCCAGGAAGTCATAACAAATTTTTTAAAAATTTAACATGTATTAAGAATTATCTTTTGGAGAAAATAAAAGAACATGAAGAATCATTGGATGTTAAAAATCCTCGGGACTTCATTGATTACTTCTTAATTCAAAGACGTGAGGTAAAGGGTTAATACATAATTGTAAAATATCGACTTTGTCATGGATTGTAGAGTTCATTGGATACTAACTGATTTACAAATGATGTTTACAATCATGCAAGTATCATTTTAAAAAACAATTTATTTTTTATTACATGTGTGGGTATGGCTGAGAGAAATGGAGTGATTTGTGTATTTTTTATTTTCTTTTATTAATTAATTACTTTTTTACCCTCCATATTTTATTCCCTGCACTGGCTATCCTCCAATTGTTCCTCATCCCCACCCCACTGTCTCCACGAAGATATCAACACCCTCCACTCCACCATACTTCTAAACTCCCGAGGGCATCCAGTCTTTGGAGGGTTAGGTGCATCTTCTCTGACTGAATCAATACCCCGTTGTCCTCTACTGTATATGTGTTAGAGTACTCATATCAACTGGTGTATGCTGCCTGGTTGGTGGTCCAGTGTCTTAGAGATCTTGGGAATTCAGGCTAATTGAGACTGCTGGTCCTCCTAAAGGATCATGCTCCTCCTCTGCTTCTCCCAGCTTTTCCCTAATTCAACCACAAGGGTCANCTGACTGAATCAATACCCCGTTGTCCTCTACTGTATATGTGTTAGAGTACTCATATCAACTGGTGTATGCTGCCTGGTTGGTGGTCCAGTGTCTTAGAGATCTTGGGAATTCAGGCTAATTGAGACTGCTGGTCCTCCTAAAGGATCATGCTCCTCCTCTGCTTCTCCCAGCTTTTCCCTAATTCAACCACAAGGGTCAGCTGCTTATGTACATTGATTGGGTGCAAATATCAGCATCTGACTCTTTTAGCTGTTCCTTGGATCATTCATAGGACATTCATGATAGTTCCCTTTTTGTGAGCACTCAATAGCCTCAGTAATAGTGTCTGGCCTTGGGACTTCCCCTTGAGCTGGATCCTACTTTGGGCCTGTTACTAGACCTTGATTTCCTCAGAATCCTCTCCCTTTCATTCCTGCAGTTCTTCCAGACAGGGACAACTATGGGTCAGAGTTTTTGCCTGTGGGATAGCAACCCCCTCCCACTCTTGATGCCCTCTATTTTTCTGCTGGAGTTGGGCTCTACAAGTTCCTTATCCCTACGGTAGGGCATTTCATCTAAGGTCCCTTCCTTTGAGTCCTGAGATTCTCTCACCTCCCAGGTTTCTGCTATAGATTAAATTTGTTATTTGAACACATTGCCGTAATTTTTTAGTTAAAAGAAAAAAAAACTTAGAATAATCAAGCAGAATAAAAAATAAGACAAATGGCACGCTCCGGGCGCTCGCTCTGATTGGTCTCTCCGGTCCGAGGATTCCTTTATTATTATTCTTCATAAGTACACTGTAGCTGAATTCAGACGCACCAGAGGAGGGCGTCAGATCTCATTACTGGTGGTTGTAAGCCACCATGTGGTTGCTGGGATTTGAACTCATCACCTTTGAAAGAGTAGTCGGGTGCTCTTACCCGCTGAGCCATCTCACCAGCCCAGTTTACCAGAATTTTATTGAGTACTTTTGCATCAATATTCATGAAGGAAATTGGTCTGAAGTTCTCAATCTTTGTTGGATCTTTGGTTTTCATATCAGTGTAACTGTGACTTCATAAAATGTATTAGGTAGTGTTCCTTCTGTTTGCATTTTACAAAATAGTTTGAGAAGAGTTTGTATTAGGTCTTCTTTGAAGGTCAAATAGAATTCTGCACTAAAACTGTCTGGTATGTAGTCTGTTAGTTTATGACTTTTTTTTTTATATTATTTTTTTCAACTTTTATTAGATATTTTCTTCATTTACATTTCAAGTGTTATCCAGAAAGTTCCCTAAATCCTCCCCCCTCCCGGCCCTGCTACCCTACCCACCCGCTCCCACCCCCTGGCCCCGGCGTTCCCCTGTATTGGGGCAAATAAAGTCTGCATAACCAAGGGGCCTCTCTTCCCACTGATGGCCAACTAGGCC
>LR751965.1:0-36788 GCA_902729485.2 Mus minutoides | reverse complement strand
AATGGATCAATTCCCAGTCTTCTACATTTTAGCTGCCAGTTGAGCCAGCACCATTTGTTGAAAAGGCTGTCTTTTTTCCACTGGATAGTTTTAGCTCCCTTGTCAAAGATCAGGTGACCATAGATGTGTGGATTCATTTCTGGGTCTTCGATCCTATTCCATTGATCTACCTCTCTGTTGCTGTACCAGTACCATGCAGTTTTTGTTATGATTCCTCTGTAGTACAGCTTGAGGTCAGGCATGGTGATTCCACCAGAGGTTCTTTTATTGTTGAGAAGAGTTTTTGCTAATCTAGGTTTTTTTGTTATTCCAGATGAACTTCCTAATTGTCTTTTCTAGATCCTTGAAGAATTGAGTTGGAATTTTGATGGGGAGTGCATTGAGTCTGTAGATAGCTTTTGGCATGATAGCCATTTTTACTATATTGATTCTGCCAATCCATGAGCATGGGAGATCCTTCCATCTTCTGAGATCTTCCTCAATTTCTTTCTTCAGAGACTTGAAGTTCTTGTCATTCAAATCTTTCACTTCCTTCCTAAGAGTCACTCCAAGATATTTTATATTGTTAGTGACTATTGTGAAGGGTGATGTTTCCCTGATCTCTTTCTCAGACAGTTCATCCTTTGCATAGAGAAAGGCCATCGATTTGTTTGAGTTAATTCCATATCCAGCTACTGCACTAAAGCTGTTTATCAGGTTTAGGAGTTCTCTGGTGGAGTTTTTGGGATCCCTTATATATACTATCATATCATCTGCAAATAGTGATAATTTGAGTTCTTCCTTTCCAATTTGTATCCCCTTGACCTCCTTTTGTTGTTGAATCACTCTGGCTAGGACTTCAAGTACTATATTGAATAGGTAGGGAGAAAGTGGGCAGCCTTGTATGGTCCCTGATTTTAGTGGGATTGCTTCCAGTTTCTCTTCATTTCGTTTGATGTTGGCCACTGGTTTGCTGTAGATTGCTTTTATCATGTTTAGGTAAGGGCCTTGAATTCCTGATCTTTCCAAGACCTTTATCATGAATGGGTGTTGGATTTTGTCAAATGCTTTCTCAGCATCTAAGGAGATGATCATGTGGTTTTGATCTTTGAGTTTGTTTATATAGTGTACTACCTTGATGGATTTCCATATATTAAACCATCCCTGCATTCCTGAGATGAAGCCTACTTGGTCATGATGGATGATCGTTTTGATGTGTTCTTGGATTTGGTTTGCGAGAATTTTGTTGAGTATTTTTGCGTCGATATTCATAAAGGAAATTGGTCTGAAGTCCTCTATCTTTGTCGTGTCTTTATGTGGTTTAGGTATCAGAGTAATTGTGGCTTCATAGAATGAATTGGGTAGTGTACCTTCAGATTCTATTTTGTTGAATACTTTGAGAAGAACTAGAACTAGGTCTACTTTGAAGGTCTGATAGAACTCTGCACTAAACCCATCTGGTCCTGGGCTTTTTTTGGTTGGGAGACTATTAATGAGTGCTTCTATTTCTTTAGGAGATATAGGGCTGTTTAGGTCATTAATCTGATCCTGGTTTAACTTTGGAAGTTGGTATCTGTCTAGAAAGTTATCCATTTCATCCAGATTTTCCAGTTTTTTTAATATAACCTTTTGTAGAAGGATCTGATGGTGTTTTGGATTTCCTCAGGATCTGTTGTTATGACTTCCTTTTCATTTCTGATTTTGTTGATTCGGATGCTATCCCTGTGCCCTCTAGTGATTCTGGCCAAGGGTTTGTCTATCTTGTTGACTTTTTCAAAGAACCAGCTTCTGGTTTGATTGATTCTTTGGATAGTTCTTTTTGTTTCCACATGTTTGATTTCATCCCAGAGTTTGATTATTTCCTGCCTTCTACTTCTCTTAGGTGACTTCGCTTCCATTTGTTCTAGAGCTTGCAGATGTGCTTCCAAGATACTGGTGTAAGCTCTCTCCATTTTCTTTTTGTAGGAACTCAGAGCTATGAGTTTACCTCTCAGGAATGCTTTCATTGTGTCCCATAAATTTGGGGATGTTGTGGCTTCATTTTCATTAAACTCTAGAAAGTCTTTAATTTCTTTCTTTATTCCTTCCTTGACCAAAGTATCGTTGAGTAGATTGTTGTTCAGTGGGAGAGTTCCAAGTGAATGATGGTGTTCTGCTACTTATGTTGTTATTGAAGAGCAGCCTTAGTCCATCGTGATCTTATAGGATGCATGGGACAATTTCAATATTTTTGAATCTGTTGAGGGCTGTTTTGTGGCCAATTATGTGATCAATTTTGGAGAAGGTGCCATGAGGTGCTGAGAAAAAGGTATATCCTTTTGTTTTAGGATGAAATATTCTGTAGATATCTGTTAAGTCCATTTGTTTCATAGCTTCCATTAGTTCAACTGAGTCTCTGTTTAATTTCTGTTTCCAGGATCTGTCCATTGATTGGAGTGGGGTGTTGAAGTCTCCCATTATTATTGTGTGAGGTGCAATGTGTGTTTTAAGCTTTACTAAAGTTTCTTTAATGAAAGTGGCTGCCCTTGCATTTGGAGCATTGATATTCAGAATTGAAAGTTCCTCTTGGAAGATTTTGCCTTTGATGAGTATGAAGTGCCCGTCTTTGTCTCTTTTGATAATTTTGGGTTGAAAGTCTATTTTATTCTATATTAGAATGGCTACCCCAGCTTTTTTCTTCAGGCCATTTGCTTGGAATATTGTTTTCCAGCCTTTTACTCTGAGGTGGTGTCTGTCGTTTTTCCTGAGGTGTGTTTCTTGTAGACAGCAACATGTCGGGTCCTGTTTGTGTAGCCAGTCTAACAGTCTATGCCATTTATCGGAAAATTGAGTCCATTGATATTAATTGATATTAAGGAACAGTAATTGTTGCTTCCTGTCATTTTTGTTTTAGAGTTGTGATTCTGTTCTTGTGGCTGTCTTCTTTTAGGTTTGTTGAAGGATTACTTTCTTGCTTTCTCTAGGGCAGAGTTTCCGTCCTTTATTGGTGTTTTTCTGTTATTATCCTTTGAAGGGCTGGATTTGTGGAAAGATATTGTGTGAATTTGAATTTGTCGTGGAATACTTTGGTTTCTCAGTCTATGGTAAATGAGAGTTTTGCTGGGTATAGTAGCCTGGGCTGCCATTTGTGTTCTCTTAGTGTCTGTATAATCTCTGTCCATGATCTTATGGCTTTCATAGTCTCTGGTGAGAAGTCTGGAGTAATTCTGATAGGCCTGCCCTTATATGTTACTTGACCTTTTTCCTTTGCTGCCTTTAATATTCTCTCTTTATTTAGTGCGTTTGTTGTTCTGATTATTATGTGTCGGGAGGAATTTCTTTTCTGGTCCAGCCTATTTGGAGTTCTGTAGGCTTCTTGTATGTTTATGGGCATCTCATTCTTTAGGTATGGAAAGTTTTCTTCTATTATTTTATTGAAAATATTTGCTGGCCCTTTAGTTTGATAGTCTTCCTTCTCATCTACTCCTATTATCCTTAAGTTTGGTCTTCTCATTGTTTCCTCGATTTCCTGGATATTTTGTGTTAGGATCTTTTTGCATTTAGCATTTTCTTTGATTGTCTTGTCTATGCTCCCTATAGAATCTTCTGTGCCTGAGATTCTCTCTTCTATCTCTTGTATTCTGTTGCTGATGCTCATACCTATGGTTCCTGATTTTTTTCCTATGGTTTCTATCTTCAGGGTTATCTCCTTTTGGTTTTTCTTAATTATTTCTACTTCCATTTTTAGGTCCTGGATGGTTTTGTTCCATTCCATCACCTGTTTGGTATTCTTTTCCTGTAACTCTCTCAGTATTTCCTCTTTAAATGCTTCTATTTGTGTATCTGTGTTTTCATGTAACTCTCTATATTTTTCCTCTTTAAATGCTTCTAGTTGTTTATCTGTGTTTTCCTGTGTTTCCTTCTTATAGTCCTACATCATCATCATGACCAGTGACTTTATATCCATGTCCTGCTTTTCTGGTGTGCTCTTGTATCTAGGACTTGATGTGGTGGGTGAGTTTGGGTCTGGTGATGCCAAGTACCCTTGGATTCTGTTGCTTCTGTTCTTGTGCTTGCCTCCTGCCATCTCTGCCCAAGGAGACCTGGCGTTGGTGCAGACCAGAAAGGACCCGCTGTTCTGCCCTGGGCCTTTATCAATCTCCTGGCTGATGTCTCAAGTTCCACGAAATTGAGCCGGAACAGAAGCTGTGTTCCCCTGCTCATCTCAGGCCCAAGGTAGCTTGAGGAGTCCCAAAAGAGCCTAGGAGAGTGCACCGCACCTGTGGCCCGAGACCTGAGCTGTTGCTGGCTGGTCCTGACCAGACAGAAAGGGAGGGGCTGTTTTGCCCTGGGCCACTATCAATCTCCTGGCTGGTGTCTCATGTTCCATGAGATTGGGCTTGAACAGAGGCTTTGTCCCCCTGCTCACTTGAGTTCCCCAGATAGCTTGGAGGGTCCCGAAGGAGCCTAAGAGAGTGCACAGCACCTGAGGCCTGAGCCTTGAGCTCCTGATGTGATCTTAAAGTCCTGGGAGTTGCTGGGCTCATTGGAAAGATGGCGGGGTGGAGGGTGCTCTGGCTGTGAGAGGCCCAGCCTCCGGTGGGGCGGAGTTCTGGGATCCTGCCCATGAGGGCTATTGCTGACCCACTACTCCCAACACCACCTCTGTACTCCACTCACGCGTAACCCCAATGAGATCTTAAAGTCCTGGGGTGTGTGAAGCGCAGGACAGTCCCAGCTGCATCCGCTGGGCTCAGAGGAAAGATGGCGGGGTGGGGGGTGCTCTGGCTGGGAGAGGCCCAGCCTCCGGTGGGGCGGAGTTCTCGGATCCTGCCCCTGTAGGCAACTGCTGACCCTCTGCTCCCAACACCACCTCTGCACTGCACTCAAGAGTAACAGGGATGCGATCTTAAAGTCCTGGGGTGTGTGAAGCGCTGGACAGGCCCTAGCTGTGTCCGCTCGATAGATATTTTTTAATTTTGTTTTGTCCTGGAATAGTTTGGTTTCTACCTTGATGTTGATTGACAGTGTTTCTCTGTATAGTATTCATGGCATTTATGTTCTCTTAGGATATTTGTGATTTCTTTCCAGGCTTTCTTGGCTTTTATTTTCTCTGTTGTGTAGTCTGGTGTAATTCTCATAGATCTGCCTATATATGTCACTTGGCCATTTTCTTTTGCAGTTTTTAATATTCTTTCTTTGTTCTGTGCATTTAATGTATTGATTACTGTAAAATGAAAAGATTTTCTTTTCTTGTCCAATCTATTTGGTGTTCTGTAGGCTTTTTGTACATATATGGCTATCTCTTTCTTTAGGGTGGGAAAGTGTTCTTCTATGATCTTGTTAAACGAGTGCTTGGGTCCTTTGAGCTGAGAATCTTTGCTGTCCTCTCTATTCCTACTATATTTATGTTCGGTTCTTTCATTGTGTACTAGATTTCCTTTATCTTTTTTGCTTAGGAGTATTTTATGATTTGCATTTTCATTGATTGTTGTGGCAATATCTTCTAAAGTATCTTCTATGAGTGGGATTCTCTCTCCTATCGCTTGTATTCTGTTAGTGATGCTTACATCTGTAGCTCCTGAACTCTTTCTTAGGTTTTCTACATCCAGGCCTGCATCCATTTTTGTTTTCTTAATTGTTTTTACTTTCACTTTTTGGTGTTTGGCCACTTTGTTCAGTTCCTACACCTGTTTGATTTTGTTTTCCTCTTTTTCTTTAAGGAATTTATTTGTTTCTTCTTTAAGTGCTTCTACCTGTTTACAAAAGTTTTCCCGTATTGTGAGTTATTTACATCCTCCTAAAGGACTCTATTATCTTCATAATCTAGGATTTAAGTCAGCTTCCTGATAATCAGGTGTTTTGGTGTATCCAGGGGTTTGCCGCCATAGGAGAAGTGGGTTCAGATTGTTCTAAAGTATATTAGCTTCTGCTGCTTATGGCCTTGTGCTTAACTCTCACCATCTTGTTATTCCTGGTGTTAGCTGGTCTGGATAACTCTGTCTGGAGGCTGCCTCCTGTGTCCCTTGGTTACTGCAGGACTTCAGGCAGACTTATGGTCCTGGCTGTAGCAGACCTCCTGTGAGACCTTTGGACTGTGGGGTCTTCAGTAGGGAATGTATGCCATTCACCTGTTGCCCTGTTTATATTGGCTCTTCAGGGAGGCCTTCAGAATGTGGTGTCTTTGAGAGGCATTCAAGCTGCTGATCTGTCTTCCTGGCTGCTGCAGATCTCCTGGGATGCCTTCAGACTGATGGGTCTTCAAAAGAGCAGTTCAGCTGTTACCCTGTGTGCCCTCTTTTCCTTGGGAGACCTTCAGAGAATGTGGTCTGTTGCCTTGCATGCAGTGGAACTCCTACCTGGCCTTCAGGCTATGGTGTCTATTGTCCTGCTAGCAGTTGAATTCCTGGGAAGCTTGAGATTCTAATTTCTTCNAACCTGGAGATCAAAGCTATTTATGCCTTGACAGAATTGTTACATCTCTGTAATAAAGGTGACTTGATCATTGTGCATGATTATAATACTGTGATATTATATATAGTTTTCAAGTATTCTACACACAATAATTTTTAAACTTTATTAATCATCATGAATAAGTAACACTATATTTTATAAATTGCCAGGAACCATTTTGGAGAAGTTAAATGTTAGTGTGTAATCTTCCTAATATGGTTCTACCATGAACTGTAAACCTATGATGGTTTTGGTTCTTTAGAATAGGGTAAGAAGACTTCATTTGAGGAAAATTTTTATATTAATTTGTTCTTCATATATATAACTAAATATTAATTCACTCCTCTTTAGAACAACAAAGTTGTACTCTTTTATAGACATACTAGATAGAAAGGGATAATTTCTTAATACTTAATGAAGATTCTATAAGTATTCCTAAAATGATACTAGGAAATAAAGGAAAGCAAGGATTTATTATAAGTGCAAGGATAGAAGATACAAAATTGGCTCGGTTTATCTATAGAAAACTTTAATAATATGATAGTCACAAAATTTATGGATTTTAACTTTCAGTGAGCCTATTTATTTTCTGAAAGATAATGAATGTTTATCAGATATCCACTTTTAATAGATATGCTTGTAAATATTCTCTTTTGTAAACTTATTTAAGTGAACTTTTATTAAAAAAAATTAAGGAGTACTTGGAAAAACCATGTGATCTACTCTCCTAGAAAAGTAACAAAAGACTGGGGAAGATTACATTGCAAAGGAATGGGGTGTTAAAGCATTCATAGTAAGATAAATTGGGAGTAAGAGCAAAAGGAGCAAAGGGAGAGAGCAAAAACCTGAGGAGAGCAGGATTTGAGAACAAGTTTAGGACATAAAGAAAGGAGGGGAAACTCATCATCATCATCATCATCATCATCATCATCATCATCATTTTTTGGATGTTTTATTTATTTACATTTCAAATGTTATATCCTTTTCCAGTTTCAACTTCAGAAAAACTCCTATCTCATCTTACCTAGCACTGGTTATATGAGGGTGCTTCCTCACCTATCCACCAACACCTGCCTCCCTGTCCTGTCATTCCCCTACACTAAGGCATCAAGCCTTCATAGGGCTAAGGGCCTCTCCTCCCACTGATGCCTGAATCAAGGCCATCCTCTTCTACACATGCAGCTGGAGCCATGGGTTGCTCCATGTGTACTCTTTTTTTCCTTTTTTAAAATTTTTATTAAGGCAATTTTTATTAGATATTTTCTTCATTTACATTTCAAATGCTATCCCCAAAGCCCTCTATACACCCCACCCCACCCTGCTCCCCAACCCACCCACTCCAGCTTCCTGTCCCTGGCATTCCCCTGTAATGGGGCATATGATCTTTGCAATACTGAGGTCCTCTCCTCATAATGATGGCTGCTAGACCATCCTCTGCTACATACTTTGTTGATGGTTTAGTCCTTGGGAGCTCTGGTGGGGATGGGGGAGGGGCGTCTAGTTGTTTGATATTTTTGTTCTTCCTATGAGGTTGTAAACCCCTTCAGCTCCTTCAGTCCATTCTCTAACTCCACCATCTGCCTATTTGTCAGGCTGTGACAGAGCCTCTCAGGAGACAGCTATATCAGGCTCCTGTGAGCAAGTACTTTTTGGCATCTACAATAGTTTCTGGGTTTGGATTGTGTATATGTGATAGATATCCAGGTAAGGTAGTCTCTGGATGGCTGCCCATTCTCTCTCATTTTTTTAGGAAGAAGTCAAACTATCACTATTTGCAGATGATATGACAGTATACTTAAGTGACCACAAAAATTTCACCAGAGAACTCCTAAACCTGAAAAACAACTTCAACAAAGTAACTGGATATAAAATTACCTCAAACAAATCAGTAGCCTTCCTCTACTCAAAATGATGTGCTTACAGACTGGAACTGTATTCCTGTCCTCTGAGAGGCTCTGCCAGCACCTGACTAAGACCAATGCAGTTGCTCACATCCAACAATTAGACTGTGCGTGGGGACCATAATGGAAGGGTCAGGGCAAGAGCTTTAGGAGATGAATGGGATTGCAAACCCATTGGAAGAACTACAGTATCAATTCCCAGGACCTCTTAGAACTCTCAGGGACTAAATCACCAACCAAAGTGTATGCATGAGCTGGTCCATGGGTCCCACTACATTTGTACCTGAGGACTGACTGCCTCATCTGGCATCAGTGGGAGAGGAGAGACTTGGTCTTGTGGAAACTTGATTCCCCAGAGAAGGGGGATTCCAGAGGTGTGAGGTGGAATCAGTGGATAGATGGATGCACCCTAGCTGGGACAAACTAGAGGGGAATGGGATGGAGAATTGGCATTTGGGAAACTGGGAAGGGGGATAAAATTTTAAAAGGTAACAAATAAAATGCTTAATAAAAGGTGATTCAGTCCCAGGGATTTCTGAGGGTATTGATTAGTTCATATTATTAGTCCTTCTATAGGGCTGCAAACATCTTCTGCTCCTTGGGTACTTTCTCTAGCTCATTCATTGGGAACCCTGTGCTCTGTCAAATGGATGACTGTGCACATCCACTTCTGTATCTGACAGTCAAGGGTAAAGCCTCTCAGGAGACTGCTATCTCAGGCTCCTGTCAGCAAAAATCAAAGAAATCACATGGTGGGACTCATGTCTCTACCTGCATATGTAGCAATGAATGGCCTAGTCAGCCATCAATGGGAAGAGAGGCCTTTGGTCTTTTGAAGGTTCTGTGCCCCAGTATAGGGGAATGCCAGGGCCAGGATGCAGGAATATGTGGGTCAGGGAGCAGGGGGAGGTAGAGGGGATAGGAGATTTTTGGAGAGGAAACTAGGAAAGGGTATGATTTTTGATATGAATAAAGAAAATATCTAATTAATAAAATATATAAACAAAAAAAGAAAGAACCAAAAAAAATGATTCAGTGTATCTGGTTTAATGTTGAAGACCTTGATCCATTTGGACTTGAGCTTTGAGCAAAGTGATAAATGTGGATCTATACTCATTCTCCTACATACAGACCTCCAGTTAGACCAGCACCATTTGTTGTGACATTTCCAAGCCACACATGCCACATTTATGGTTAGATAAAACCATGGAGCTACATTACAAAGGGAGATGAATGTGTTTGCCTTGTTGGTATCAATACAGAGCATGCTAATGCTTTTGCTAGTGTTGGTTATAAAATATTAGATGTTCTTAATGCCATCTCGAGATCACGATGATATCAAGACGACAGTTAGAAAATAATTATGCTCCATTTTTGCTCTTGTCTCAACATTTGAAACTATAACCTTGTTGATAATCTTGTAGCACATCATCTTTGCAGCTTTGTCACCTGCATTCCTCTCCTCTGATTTATCTTATGCAGGTAACAAATGTGTCATGTTCTGTCTTTGTGACTTAGAATCTTTTTAACATATAAGTTAGCAACCCTTACATTTTATAAAGATCATATTGACAATTGCCCTTCATATAGAGTGGAGCCTGGTTTTACTGCCTGTGAATATAACTACACTTGCTAGGACTGATTCATCACCTTGTTTATAAAATTTGAACTTTGTGCAGAGTCTGCAGCTATTGTTAATCCATAAAAAACTTGGAGAACAAATTAAAGGAATTTATTCATACAGACTTGAGGCAGCTAGCATAATGGCTCCAACTTTCCTATTTATAATAAATCAAATTGTGCTTCCTAAAGAATAGGGGAAAGTCTAGCTATGGATGCCTTAAAACTATAAAGGATCTATAGAACTCAGGTACAAAGAAACTCATTGTAACACAATATTGATATAGCGAAGGAGATGTAAAGCATTAGAGTCAAGGGCCTTTCAAGACTCTTACAATGTTTACTGTGTAGGCTTTCTTTGAATAAATGTGTCTCTTTATGTTCAGATGAGATGAAACAAATCTTTCTTCCATGTGGTTCAATAGAAATAGACAACAAAAAAATTAGCTTTTCTTCATATTTTCTGTAGACTTATTATCCATTGTAAACACACACACACACACACACAAACACACACATATAACTTAACATAATCTTGAGTATGCAATTTTAACACAGGGAAAATAAGTGTGCAAAATGAAGTTTAGACTATCTACACCACAGTCTCTGAAATGCTATAATAGTTTTTGTCACTGATGAACATTCTAGATTCTGTGTTATCAACAATATAGATTTGTCAAAAATGTCTATTCAATTATAGTTGATTGTGCAAAGACAATATTTATCAGATAATTGTATCAAACCATTCTTAGGAAAATGGCATTGAGCACATGAACTATACCCTCGAACACCTGACAGCATTGGTGACTGATCTGTTTTTTGGTGGGACAGAGACCTTAAGCTCAACGATGAGATTAGCTCTCCTGCTCTTGATGAAGCACCCACATATCACAGGTAAGGACACAGGTGATGAAGCACAGCATTCCTAAAAGTTGCTAGGATGAAGCAGATTATGTCCTGCACGTTGTTATTCAAAATGTCAGTATATAACTTTCTGTCCCATTCACTTTAATGACAATGTTGACTGATTGAAATGATGATACCTTAGATGTTGAAAATCCAGTATCAAGGCCAGTGTTTGTTTGAGTTCCCTGGCAGGTGATGTGTTCTAAGCACCTTGAGCATATATTGGGCCATGACTGTATAATGCTTCTTCCTGCAATTCAAGCCTTCATAGCAGATGAATTTTTTATTTTATTTTATGTTATTTTATTTTTGTTTTTTTTATTTTTCCATTTTTATTAGTTATTTTCTTAATTTACATTTCAAAAGCTATCCTGAAAGCTCCCTCTACCCTCCCCCCGCCCTGCTCCCCTGCCCACCCACTCCCACATCTTGGCCCTGGTGTTCCCCTGTATTGGGGCATATAAAGATTGCAATACCAAGGGGCCTCTCTTCCCAATGATGGCTGACTAGGCCATCTTCTGGTACATATGCAGCTAGTGACACAAACACTGGGGGTACTGGTTAGTTCATATTGTTGTTCCTCTTCTAGGGTTGTACCCCTTCAGCTCCTGGGGTTCTATCTCTAGCTTCTACATTGTGGGCCATGTGTTCCATCATATAGATGACTGTGAACATCCACTTCTGTATTTTCCAGGCAATGGCATAGCCTCATACGAGACAGCTATATCAGGGTCTCTTCAGCAAACTCTTGCTGTCCTATGCAATAGTGTCTGAGTTGAGTGATTAATTATGGGATGGGTCCCCCTGTGGGGTAGTCTCTGTATGGTCCATCGTTTCGTCTTAGCTCTAATCTTTGTCTCTGTAACTTCTGTCATGGATATTTTGTTTCCTATTCAAAGGAGGAATAAAGTATCCACACGCTAGTCTTCCTTCTTGATTTTCTTGTGTTTTACAAATTGTATCTTGGGCCGGGCATGGTGGCACACTCCTTCAATCCTAGCACTTGGGAGGCAGAGGCACCAAATTTCTGAGCTCGAGGCCAGCCTTGTCTACAGAGTGAGTTCTAGGACAGCCAGGGCTACACAGAGAAACCCTGTCTCAAAAACAAACAAACAAACAAACAAACAAATTGTATCTTGGCTATTCTAAGTTTCTGGGCTAATATCTACTTATCAGTGAGTGCATATCCAATGACTTCTTTTGGGATTGGGTTACCTCACTAAGGATGATATCTTCCAGATACATCCATATGCCCAAGAATTTTATATATTCATCTTTTTAAATAGCAGAATAGTACTCCATTGTGTAAATGTACCACATTTTCTGTATCCATTCCTCTGTTGAGGGACATCTGGGTTCTTTCCAGCTTCTGGCTATTATGAATAAGGCTGCTATGAACATAGTGGAGCATGTGTCCTTTTTACCAGTTGGAACATCTTCTGGATATATGCCTAGGAGAGGTATTGCTGGATCCTCTGGTAGTACTATGTCCAATTTTCTGAGAAAATGTGAGATTGGCTTCCAGAGTGGTTGTACAAGCTTGCAATCCCACCAGCAATGGAGGAGAGTTCCTCTTTTTCCATATCCTCGCCACTATTGCAGATGAATTCTTGCTGTTGCTTTGTTCATTGTGATAAATCTAATTCTGGAGTAGATAAAAGAAATCTCAGCTCACTAAAGCATAAAATAAAGTCCAGTATTTAATGCAATTTCCTGAAATTTTTTTTATTTTATAAAGCATTTTACATTTTTGTTTCATTATAATTGTATTGCCCTTGATGTCAAAGTTATGGTGTCAAATTTATAGAATAGAGAGTTTTATCATGTTCTATAAAAGGTCTGATGAGCCTGTGTCATCTTGGGCATGATCTCAGGGGAAGCCCCCAAGGTCCCCAGAGAGCTCTCCATGCTGTAGGCACCCTAGCACACCCTGGATCTTGAGATCACTGGTGAGTGGAACACATCAGTTCCAAAAACACAGATGGTCTTGTGCTAGCAGGAACAGAGACAAAGAAGACCTGCCTGACCAGTGGCTGGGATTTGTTCTGGTCAGTGCCACCCCTGTACCATCTTGGGTTCAATCTCAGTGGAAGCCCACAAGGTTTCCAGAGGACTCTTCACACTGCAGGCACCCTAACACACCTGGGATCTTGAGATAACTGGTGAGTGGAACACAACATCAGTTCCAAAAACCCAGATTGTCTTGTGCTAGCAGCAACAGGGTAAAAGAACAAAGGCAGGCCCTAGCACACCCAGATCCTTGGGATCACTGAGACCAGTCTACTCAGGAGAGCACATGGGCAGCAGAAGCAACAGAGCTTCTTGGACAAAGTCCCTTTGGGCTTTCAACCTCAGTCAGGAGACAGAGCTGAGACCCAAAACTTTGGACACATTCATTGACAAGGAGAGTGGGCCTCCAGGGAGGGCTCTGACCTTAGGAATCAGGAGGTGGATCTAAGTCCAGATTCTGTGTACCTTCCCTGAAAGAGGAGAGCTTGCCTGAAGAGAGTGTTCTGATGATTGGGACACAGGAGGAGTTGATCTCAAAGGAGTGCTGACAGAGACTAAAGAATCACAGGAGGAACAACTTCTAGCCAGAGTCAGCTAGAACTTCTAACACCAGAGATTACCAGATGGTGAAAGGCAAATGAAAGAAATGTACTAACAGAAACCAAGACCACTGGAATCATCGGAAACCAGTATGCATACCACAGTGAGTCCTGGATGCCCCAACACAACCAGAAAGCAAGATTTGGATCTAAAATCATATCTCATGATGCTGGTAGAGAATTTTAAGATGGATATTAATAACTCACTTAAAGAAATATAAGAGAACACTAATAAACATGTAGAAAGCCTTAAAGAGAAAGCACAAAAATCCTTCAAGGAATTACAGGAAAACACTGTGAAACAGGTAGAAGACCTTGAAGAGGAAACACAAAAATCCCTTAAAGAATTACAGGAAAACACAACCAAACAGGTGATGGAATTGAACAAAACCATCCAAGATCTAAAAATGGAAGTAGAAACAATGAAGAAAACCCAAAGGGAGACAACTCTGGTGATAGAAACCCTCGGAAAGAAATTAGGAACCATAGATGTGAGCATCAGCAACAGAGTACAAGAGATGGAAGAGAGAATCTCAGATGCAGAAGATTCCATAGAGAACATAGACACAACAATCAAAGAAAATGCAAAATGTAAAAAAACTATCCTAACCCAAATCTTCCTGGACATCCAGGACACCATGAGAAGACCAAACCTATGGATAATACTGAGTAGATGACAACAAAGATTTTCAACTTAAAGGGCCAGTAAATACCTTCAACATAATTATAGAAGAAAACTTTTCTAACCTAAAGAATAGATGCACATGAAATTCCTCCCGACACATAATAATCAGAACTTCAAATGCCCTAAATAAAGATAGAATATTAAAAGCAGTAAGGGAAAAAGGCCAAATAACATGTAAAGGCAGACCAATTCAAATTATACAAGATTTCTGACTAAAGACAATGAAAGACAGAATATCCTGGACAGATATTATACAGACACTAAGAGAACACAAATGCCAACCCAGGCTCCTATACCCAGCAAAAATCTCAATTAACATAGATGGAGAAACCAATGCATTACATGACAAAACCAAATTCACACAATATCTTTCCACAAAAGCAGACCTTCAAAGGATAATAAAAGGAAAACACCAATACAAGGACAGAAACTATACCCTAGAAAAAGCAAGAAAGTAATTCTTCAACAAACCTAAAAGAAGACAGCATCAAGAACAGAACCTCAACTCTAACAACAAAAACACAGAAAGCAACAATTGTTTTCCTTAATATCTCTTAATATCAATGTACTCAATTCCCCAATAAAAAGACATAAACTAACAGACTGGCTATACCCACCAGACCCAGCATTGTGCTGCTTACAGGAAATCCACCTCAGGGAAAAAGACAGACACTACCTAAGATTAAAAGGCTGGAAAATAATTTTCCAAGCAAATGGTCTGAAGACACAAGCTGTTGTAGCCATTCTAATATCAAATAAAAGCCACTTCGAACCAAAAGTTATCAAAAAACACAAGGAGGGGCACATCATAGACCATTAGACCATAGGCCATAGATCATTTTACAATTAAAGGTAAAATCTGCCAACATGAACTATCAATTGCAAATATCTATGCTCCAAATGTAAGGGCAGCCACATTCATTAAAAAAACTTTAGTAAATCTCAAAGCACACATTGCACCTCACACAATAATAGTGGGAGACTTCAACACCCTACTCTCCCCAATGGACAGATCCTGGATCAGAAACTAAACAGAGACACATTGAAACTAACAGAAGTTATGAAACAAATGGATTTAACAGATATCTATACAACATTTTATCCTAAAACAAAAGAATATACCTTCTTCTCAGCACCTCATGATACCTTCGCCAAAATTGACATTATAATTGGTCACAAAACGGGCCTCAACAGATACAAAAATATTAAAATTATCCCATGCAACCTATCATATCACCATGAACTAAGGCTGAACTTGAATAACAACATAAATAATAGAAAGCCAACATTCACTTGGAAGCTGAACACTCTACTCAATAGTAACTTGGTCAAGGAAGAAATAAGCAAAAAATTTAAAGACTTTTTAGCGTTTAATGGAAATGAAGCAACAATATACCCAAACTGATGAGACACAATGAAAGAAGTTCTAAGAGGAAAAGCATTGCTTTGGGTGCCTCCAAAAAAACAGGAGAGAACATACGCTAGCAGCTTGACCTAAAAGCTCTAGAACAAAATGAAGCAAATTCATCCAAGAGTAGACAGCAGGAAATAATCAAACTCAGGATTGAAATCAACCTAGTGGAAACAGAAAGAACTATACAAAGAACCAACCAAACCAGGAGTTGTTCTTTGAGAAAATCAACAAGATAGATAAACCCATAGCTAGACTAAGTAGAGGACACAGAGACAGCATCCAAATTAACAAAATCAGAACTGAAGAGTGAGACACAACAGAACCTGAAGAAATCCAAACACCATCATATCCTACTACAAAAGGCTATATTCAACAAAACTGCAAAACTTGGTTGAAATGGACAATTTTCTAGACAGATACCAGGCACTGAAATTAAATAAGGATCAGATTAATGATCTAAACAGTCCCATATCCCCTAAAGAAATAGAAGCACTCATTAATAGTCTCAAAAAAAAAAAAAAAAAAAAAGCCGAGGACCAGATGGGTTTAGTACAGAATTCTATCAGATCTTCAAAGAAGACCTAATTCCAGTTCTCTGCAAACTATTCCACAAGATAGAAACAGATGTTACTCTACCAAATTCATTGTTTACAGCCACAATTACTGTGATTTACTCACATAAAGACCCAACAAAGATAGAGAACTTCAGACCAATTTCCCTCATGAATATTGATGTAAAAATACTCAATAAAATTCTCCCTATCTGAATGCAAGAACACATCAAAACAATCATCCATCATGATCAAGTAGGCTTCATTCCAAGGATGCAGGGATGGTTTACTATAAGGAAATCCATCAAGGTAATCCACTATGTAAACAAACTCAAAGAAAAAAATCACATGATCATCTCGTTAGATGCTGAGAAAGCATTTGACAAAATCCAACACCCATTCATGATAAAAGTCTTGGAAAGATCAGGAATTCAAAGCCCATGCCTAAACATAATAAAAGCAATATACAGCAAACCAGTAGCCAACATCAATGTATGTGGGCAGAAGCTAGAAGCAATACCACTAGCATCAGGGACTAGAAAATGCTGCCCCCTATCCCATACCTATTCCATACAATAATGAAAGTCCTAGCCAGAGCAAATAGACAACAAAAGGAGGTCAAGGGGATACAAATTGGAAAGAAAGTAGGCAAAATATCACTAATGCAGATGATATGATAGTATGTGAATCTGGAATAACAAAAACCTAGGATAGCAAAAACTCTTCTCAATGATAAAAGAACCTCTGGTAGAAGCACCATGCCTGACCTCAAGTTATACTACAAAGTAACTGTTATAAAAGCTGCATGGTACTGGTCCAGTGACAGACAGGTAGAATAATGGAATACAAATGAAGACCAAAGAATGAAACCACACATCTATGGTCACTTGAACTTTGACAATGAAGCTAAAACCATACAGTGAAAAAAAAAGAGAGCATTTTCTTTTTTTTTTTTTCAATTTTTTATTAGATATTTTTTTTTACTACTTTTATTAGATATTTTCTTCATTTACATTTCAAGTGTTTTCTTAATTTACATTTCAACAGCTATCCAGAAAATCCCCTCCCCCTTCTTCCTCCCTGCTCCCCTGACCACCCACTCCCACTTCTTGGCCCTGGCGTTCTCCTATATTGGGGCATATAAAGATTGCAGTACTAAAGGGCCTCTCTTCCCAATGATGGCCGACTAGGCCATCTTCTGCTACATATGGAGCTAGAGACACGAGTTCTGGGGGTTCTGGTTAGTTCATATTGTTGTTCCTCTTCTAGGGTTGCAGACCCCTTCAGCTCCTGGGGTTCTATCTCTAGCTTCTCCAATGTGGGCCCCATGCTCCTTCTTATGGGTGACTGTGAGCATCCACTTCTGTGGGAGTCAGCTATATCAGGGTCCCTTCAGTAAACACTTGCTGTCCTATGAAATAGTGTCTGAGTTTAGTGACTGATTATGGGATGGATCCCGGTGGGTTAGTCTCTGTATGGTCCATCCTTTCATCTTAGCTCTAAACTTTGTCTCTATAACTCTTTTCATGGGTATTTTGTTTCCTATTCAAAGGAGGAATGAAGTATTCACACGCTGGTCTTCCTTCTTGATTTTCTTGTGTTTTGCAGATTGTATCTTGGGTATTCTAAGTTTCTGGGCTAATATACATTTATCAGTGAGTGCATATCCAATGACTTCTTTTGTGATTGGGTTACCTCACTAAGGATTATGTCCTCCAAATTCATCCATTTGCCCAAGAATTTCATAAATTCATCTTTTAATAGCAGAATAGAACTCCGTTGTGTAAATGTACCACATTTTCTGTATCCATTCCTCTGTTGAGGGACATCTGGGTTCTTTCCAACTTCTGGCTATTATAAATAAGGCTGCTATGAACATAGTGGAACATGTGTCCTTTTTACCAGTTGGAACATCTTCTGGGTATATGCCCAAGAGAGGTATTGCAGGATCTTTAGGTAGTACTATGTCCAATATTCTGAGAATATGCCAGACTGACTTCCAGAGTAGTTGTACAAGCTTGCACTCCCACCAGCAATGGAGGAGTGTTCCTCTTTCTCCACATCCTCGCCAGCATCTGCTGTCACCTGAATTTTTGATCTTAGCCATTCTGACTGGTGTGAGGTGGAATCTCAGTGTTGTTTTGATTTGCATTTCCCTGATGATTAAGGATGTTGAACATTTTTTCAGATGTTTCTCAGCCATTCGGAATTCCTCAGTTGAGANGCTTTGTACAAGGGGATAAGAATGGGTTAATTCCCATTCTTCTATATGATAACCGCCAGTTGTGCCAGCACCATTTGTTGAAAATGCTGTCCTTTTTCCACTGGATGGTTATAGCTCCCTTGTCAAAGATCAAGTGAACATAGGTGTGTGGATTCATTTCTGGGTCTTCAATTCTATTCCATTGACCTATCTGTCTGTTACTGTACCAGTACCATGCAATTTTTAATCACAATTGCTCTGTAGTACAGCTTAATGTCAGGCATGGTGATTCTCCCAAAGTTTCTTTTATTGTTGAGAATAGTTTTTGCTATCCTAGGTTTTTTATTATTCCAGATGAATTTGCAAACTGCCCTTTCTATCTCAGTGAAGAATTGAGTTGGGATTTTGATGGGGATTGGTGCTGGTACAACTGGTGGTTATCATGGAGAAGAATGCAAATTGATCCGTTTTATCTCCTTGTATTACTTTCAAGTCTATGTGGATCAATGAAATCCATATAAAACAAGAGTAATTGAAACTTGTAGATGAGATAGTGAGGAAAAATCCTTGAAGATTTGAGCACAGGTTAAAAATTCCTGAACCAAACAGCAATGGCTGTCCTGTAAGATTGAGAGTTCATAAATGAGACCTCATAAAGTTGCAAAACTTCTGTAAGGCAAAAGACATATTCAATAATACACAAAGGCCACCAACAGATTGGGAAAGGATCTTTACCAATATGATAGGGGACTAATACCCAATATATTTTAAAAGAACTCAAGAAAGTGGACTCCAGAAAATCAAATAACCCCATTAAAAATGAGATAGGACCCTGATATAGCTGTCTCATACAGAAGTGGATGCTCATAATCATCTATAAGATTGAACACAGGGCCCACAACGGAGAAGCTAGAGATAGAACCCCAGGAGCTGAAGGGGTCTGCAACCCTAGAAGAGGATCAACAATATGAACTAACCAGAACCTCCAGAACTTGTGTCTCTAGCTCCATATGTAGCAGAAGATGGCCTAGTCGGCCATCATTGGGAAGAGAGGCCCCTTGGTACTGCAATCTTTATATGCCCCAAGATAGGGGAATGCCAGGGCCAAGAAGTGGGAGTGGGAGTACAGAGGAGCAGTGAGGGGGAAGGAGACTTTCAGAATAGCATTTGAAATGTAAATTAAGAAAGTATCTAATTTAAAAACTGGAAAAAATGGGGTACAGAGCTAAACAAAGAATTCTCAACTAAGGAATAGAGAATGGCCGAGAAGCCCCTGAGAAATGTTCAACATCCTTTTCATTGGGGAAATGCAAATCACATCAACCCTGAGAATCCACCTCACACCAGTCTGAATGGCTAAGATCAAAAATTCAAGTGATAGCAGATGCTGCCGAGGATGTGGGGAAAGAGATACACTCTTCCATTGTTGGTGGAATTGTAAGCTGGTACAACCTCTCTGGAAATCAGTCTGGTGTTGCCTCAGAAATTTGACATAGTACTTCCAGAAGATCCAGCAATACCTCTCCTGGGCATATACCCAGAAGATGTTCCAACTGGTAATTAGGACACATGCTCCACAATGTTTATAACAGCCTTATTTATAATCGTCAGAAGCTAGAAAGAACCCAGATTACCCTTAACAGAGGAATGGATACAGAAAATGTGGTACATTTACACTCTGTTGTACTGCTCAGCTACTAAACACAATGAATTCATGAAATTCTTAGGCAAATGGATGCATCTGGATGATATCATTCTAATTGAGGTAACCCAATCACAAAAGAACACACATGTTACCTACTCACTGATAAGCAGATATTGCCTAGAAACCTAGAATATCCAAGATACAATTTGCAAAACACATGACACTGAAGAAGGAAGACCAAAGTGTGGATACTTCATTCCTTCTTAGAATGAAGAACAAAATACCCATGGAGGAGTTACAGAGACAAAGTTCAAAGCTAACATGGAAGGAAAGACCAACCAGAGACTGCCCCACCTGGGGATCCATTCCATATACAACCAACAAACCCAGACACTATTTCATATGCAAGAAAGGTTTAACTGACAGCACCCTGACATACCTCTCTCTTGTGAGTCTATGCCAATGCCTGGCAAATACAGAAGTGTATACTCATAGTTTTCTATTGGATGGAACACAGTGCCCCCAATGAAGGAGCTAGAGAAAGTACCCAAGGAGCTAAAGGGGTCTCCAACCCTAGAGGAGGAACAATAATATGAACTAACCAGTACCGCCCCCCCCCCAGAGCTGTTTCTCTAGTTGCATATATAGCAGAGGATGGCAGAGTCGGCCATCAATGTGAAGAGAGGCCCTTAGTATTGCAGAGATCAAATGTCTCAATACAGGGGAATGCCAGCGTCAGGAAGCAGGAGTGTGTACATTGGTTAGCAGGGCTGGGCAACAATATAGGGGGCTTTGAGGATAGTATTTGAAATGCAAAAAATGAAAATGTCTAAAAAATGTCTGATGAACAGTATTTTTGCAATTATATAAAAAATTTCATTTTACAAATAACATTTTAAAAATTTTATTTTTAAATAGTACCAGGAGTTTCACAATAATGAAACAGGCCTTCCTTCCTGTGCCAATATCCACTGAAATGACAATAGCATAATTATAAGACAGAATTAGTTCATTTAGGCTAGCAAATAAAGCCAACAGTAAACAATAGAATCCTTCATAATATAAGAATAAAACAATTGTCACAGGGTAGGGGGAGATTCTGTAAGATGATTGGGGAACATATGCATTAAGAATTGCTATAGAATAGCAAATACATATTGTGCTTCTCCAGTGTCCCTAATGGTCCCTCTTTGTATATAATAATTTTAAATTGAAAACAATGTTGGGAACCAGAGGCTGCTCTGCCCACTATTCTCTTAATTCCTTCACTCTGCTGGTAAGAATTTCCAACACATAAAACATAGAATTTCTTTTAAAATGGAAAGAAATCCATGTGTAAAAGAACATTGAATGTTTGACACAGAAAGAATGATGTAGAGGATGAAAGTAGAAAACTGGCAATGTTGAATAATCTAAGAGCTCTTTCTTTCCACCTTTTCATGAGTATCAACAACTGAATCTACCACCCAGACTATATTGTACTATAAACATCTCTGTGTTTTGCAAAGACATATTGTTGAAATATCCATCAGAAATAACAATATAAAGACCAGAATATAAAGAACGGAATGAAAGCACAAAGATTTTCAGGTTTATTCCCAATACACATTTAAAATCATGCCAATTTCTCAAGAGCAGCTGGTGATTATCTAATGTGTAGAAAAACAAAAATGTAAAGATAGATTTTCAATTGTAAATTTTGCTTCCAATTCTGCTTTCTTCATGAAACCTTGTAGGAGGTTTTCCATTCAATTGACTAAAGTAACTTTCCATGAAGCAATTTACTCCAGATACCTTTATAGACTATGAGCAAAGGTGACACTTTAATGGAGTGTTCTGGATACTAGAATTAGAAAGCCTCAGATTTGGTAGGAGATGCTTCAGGAATGAACAGAGCATGAAGGAAAACACAGATGTACTGTGTCTTCTCATGTCTTCATTCAGTGCACATTTATTCTAGGAGCTGAAACATCCACTGAAATACTTTGAAGTAAGTATAAATCATGAAAGAGGAAATTAAAAACTAAAGTGAACAGTGTGCATTAACCAAAAAATATATCAATAATATAAACAAACTTTTATATTGGAGATAGGGAATCATATTTATATATCTCTTTCCACAATTTTCTATATTACCAAGTATGGTAATATATGAATGATGCATGTGCGGGCATTCACACGTATGTAATATGTATGTATGTATATTCATTATCTATTTGTATTTGTAAATATGATATAGTTATAACTGATATGTTCTTTCTTGCTAAAATGTATCTCAATAAATATTGTGTATCATTGAGTACATAAAACAGTTACTGTTTAAAGAACAAATATATTTCTAAGTAGTTGTTGGTGTTGAACCTGACCACTGATAGTTAAAAATAAGATAGGGAGAATAAAATTACACAAAGACCTTCAGATAAATAATTTTAAAATCAGTACTACATATTTTCACCATTTTAATAGCTTATTTCTGATATCTTTTATTAATGTCAATATTGCCAAATTAATTGTACTCTGTTTTTTTATTAGAAATTTTCTTCATTTACATTTCAAGTGTTATCTTATAAGTTCCCTATACCCTCCCCCCACCCTGCTCCCCTACCCACCCACTCCCACTACTTGGCCCTGGCATTCCCCTGTACTAGGGCATATAAACATTGCTAGACCAAGGGCCTTTCTTCCCCAATAATGGCCAACTAGGCCATCTTCTAATACATAAGCAGCTAGAGACATGAGCTCTGGGGATTCTGATTTGTTCATATTGTTGTTCAATCCATAGGGTTGCAGAACCCTACAGCTCTTGGGTACTCTCTCTAGCTCCTACATTGGGGACCCTGTGTTCTGCCTTATAAATGATTGTGAGCATCCACTTCTGTATTTGTCAGGGATTGTCAAAGCCTCACAGGAGACAGCTATATCATGGTCCTTTCAGCAATATCCTACTGGCGTATGCAGTAGTGTCTGCATTTGGTGGCTGATTATGTGATGGTCCACCAGGGTAAGGCACTCTCTGGATGGTCCATCCTTTCATTTTAGCTCCAAACTTTGTCTCTGCACCTCCTTCCATGTATATTTTAATCCCTATTCTAGGGAGGAATGAAGTATCCACGCGTTGGTCTTTCTTGATTTTCTTGTGTTTTGGAAATTGTATCTTCGGTATTCTAGGTTTCTGGGCTAATATCTGCTTATCAGTGAGTGCATATTAAGTGACTTCTTTTGTGATTAGGTTACCTCACTCAGGATGATATCCTCCATATACATCCATTTGCTCAAGAATTTCATAAATTCATTGTTTTTAATAGCTGAGTAGTACTCCAGTGTGTAAAAGTACCACATTTTCTGTATCCATTCCTCTGATGAGGGATATCTGGGTTCATTGTACTCTGTTTTATTGTTACCAATATTTATTTTATCTCATATTATTTGATGCCATGGATAAAAACAATTAGCATATAACAATGAATCATATTAGCTATGTGATAGGATGATGGTATAAACCTATATTAGAATAATCCTATGTATCTAAGTTTACTCCTCAGCATAAACTGTATGTTCAAAATGCTTCTGGGCCACTTTCTTCATGCCCTAGGTAGCTGTACATTTATGGGAGATACAGGCTACATTTTTCCCATTCCAATATTTGCCATTACTTGTATCCAGCTAAAGTCCAGGAAGAGATTGACAATGTGATTGGGAGACACTGCAGCCCCTGTATGCAGGACAGGAACCACATGCCTTACACAAATGCCATGGTGCATGAGATCCAGCGATACATTGACCTTGGCCCAAATGGTGTAGTGCATGAAGTAACCTGTGACACTAAGTTCAGAAACTACTTCATCCCCAAGGTAAGCTTGTTTCTCTCTGTTACACTTCTGTGCTCTTGATGTTCTCCATTTCAGTGTGATTCCAGTCCTTTCCATCACACTTACTTCCCATTGCTTATGCTTGTTCACAACTGAGAAAGAAGGTATAATGAAGCAGGCACATGGTAGAAGCAATCTGACATTTGCTTTGTCTTCCACTGATTACTTGAATAAAGATTGGTTGTTTATATTGGCATATATATTTTTCAATTTGAGTTGAATTCAACCAATATGTTTTGGAATTTTTATTATTGAGAGGAAAAATCTACAAATAACTAGAAATAGTTTATGTGCTTAATTCTTCAACTTATGAAAAGTCAATATTATAGTTTGACTTATGTTTGGTTTATTTTAGTCATATTAATTTTCTTTCAATGATACAGCTTGTATATACCTTTTGAGTTTTACTGAGCAAAGAATATTCTTTTGTTATTTTTAAAATATGGTGTATAGAAATGAATCATTATGTGATTTTTATTTTACCCAATCTCATGTATTTTACTAGTTAATGAACCTCAGGTATTGGCAATATAATAGAAGAAATATATACATCAATCAAAAAGTTAAATATAAAAAAAATTCTGTAACAAAACATCAAGGAACTCTGCAGTAGTATGAAAAGACTAAATTTAATTGACTAAATACTAATAGGAGTAGGAGAAGTAATTAGTGTAAAGAGTCCCCAAAATGTTTTTCATAAATCACAGATGAAATTTTCCCTAAGTTAAAACAGAGATTCTTAGAAAAATACAAGAAAGAAGCAAACATGAAATATATTGTACCAGACATTAAAGTTCCCTCTCAATATCTGAATTGACATACTAAATATGTTGAACAGTGAAGTAATATTAAGAGGTACAAAGGGAAATCAAGTAACATATAAATATAGATGTATAGGAATTATACCTGATTTCTCAATGGGGACTCTAGAAAGGAGAAGGGGCTGTGTGGATGTACTGCAGATCCTAAGAGATTAACGATGTCAGTCAAAATTATTAGATTTAGGAAATCTTTCAGTCACCATAAAGAAAACAAGACATTCTGTGATAAAGTATTACTCAAATACTTTGTGCTATGTACAAATCCAGTCTTACAGATGATACTAGAAAGAAAACTCCAGCCTAAGGAGGTTAACTATACCCATGAAAACAAAATATTTCACAGCAGCAAAACCAAAATAAGGAAAGACCCCCACCACCCACCACACCCACACAACATGAACACCACCACCCGAAACAATAAAATAACAAAACTTAAGAATCATTGGTCAGTGATATAACTCAATATTAATGAATTCAACCCTGCCCCCAAAGACTTAGACTAACATAATAAATGAAAAAACAGGCTCTATCCTTCTGCAGGGACACTTCATCATCAAAGACAGGCATTGCTTGAGAGTAAATGTTTGTAAAAGTATTTTCCAAGCAGAGGTAACTAAGAATCATTCTGATATAGAAATTCTAATATCTAACAAATAGACTTCCAGTAGGAATGAAGAAGGACACCCAATATTCATTTAAGGAATAATGCATCAAGATAATATTTTATTTCTTAACTATTATGCCCCAAATACAAGTGCATCTTCTTTGTAAAAGAAAATTACTAAAGTTTAAATAACATGTGGACACTCACACATTGCTAATAGGAGACTTTAATATCCAACTTGTCTGAACTAATAGGCTATCTAGATAAAAAGTAAATAAGAAATAGTGGAGCTAAGAGATGTTATAAACTAAACAATCCTGAGAGATATCTCCAGAACATTTACTCCATTAATGAGTGTGCATTCTTTTCAACACCCCATAGAAATTTCTCCAAAATTGAGCACATCCAGCAAGTGTCAAAAGGTACCAAAAATTTTAAATTGACAAAGACCACTACAGAATAAAACTTCATTTCAACAATATCACAAACATTAGAAAGCCTACAAACTCATAAAAACTGAAGAACTCACACCTGACTGAAAAGTATGACTTCATGAATTTTTTAGGTAAATGAAAGGAACTAGAAAATATCATCCTGAGTGAAGTAACCCAGTCACAAAACAACACACATGGTATGCACTCACTGATAAGTGGATATTAGACCCAAAGCTCAGAATATCTAAGATAAAATCCATAGACCACATGAAGCTTAAGAAGAAGAAGAAAAAAAAGAAAAAAAAACTAAAGTGTGGATACTTCAGCCCTTCTTAGAAGGGGGAACAAATTATTCACAAGAGAAAATAAAGACAAAAAAGAGTGGAGTAGATACTGAAAGAAAAGCCATCCAGAGACTGCCCTATCTGGGGATCCATGCACTCACCAAACCCAACACTATTTTGGATGCCAAGAAGTGCTTGCTGACAGGAGCCTGATATAGCTGTCTCCTGAGAGGCTCTGATAGAACCTGACAAATACGCAGGTGGATTGAACCATTGGATTGAACACAGTGTGCCCAATGGAGGAGTTAGAAAAAGGTCTGAAGGAACTGAAGGGGTTTGCAATCCCATAGGAAGAACAATAATATCACCCCAGAGACTAAACCACCAACCAAAGCATAAATATGGAGGTATCCATGGCTCCAGCTGCATATGAAGCCGAGGATGGCCTTGTTGGGCATCAATGGGAGGAGAGGCCCTTGGTCCCCTGAAGGATCGATTCCTCAGTGTAGGGCAAATCCAGGAGGTATGAGTGAGTGGGTGAGTGAGGGAATACACTCATAGAAGCAGGGGAAGGACATAGGGTATTTCTGGTGAAAGAACCAAGAGAGGGGATAACATTTGAAATGTAAATAAAGAAAATATCTAATAAAAAATCAAGAAAGTGTGTAAATCTGAAAAAGAAAGAAATTAAAGTCTTTCTAGGGATTGATAAAAAGGGGTGCACAACATACCTAAGTGTATGCAACACAATGAAGGCCAAGAGGAAAGTTTGTTATACTAAGTGCTTATAGATAAACATGGGGTGATCTCCTACTAGCAATTGGACAGCACATCTGAAAGCTCTAGAACAAAGGAGAAGTACAAAAGTAAAAAATGAAAGTATGCAACCCCCAAAAAGAATAGATGGCATAAAATAATGAAACTGAGGGATGAAACTAATAAAATGAATAAAAGATAACAAAACAAAGAAACAATGAAACAGAGTTGGTTCTTTGAGAAAATAACATAAAAAGGCCATGATCCAAACTAACTAAAATGAATAGAGTGAATATATAAATTTACAAAATCTGAAATGAGAAGGGAGACATAACAACAGACAGCAAGGAAATTCAATGACTCATCAGGCCATACTTTAAAAAACTGTTCTCCACAAAATTTCTTTATAGACATCACTTTCTGAAGTAAAATCATGATCAGATAAACGATTCACATAGACCTATAACCCCTAAGGAAATAGAGGCAGCCATTAAAAGTGTTTTAGCACAGAATTTTACAATACATTCAAAGAAAAATAAGTGTCAATACTCCTCAAATTATTCCACAATATAGAAATAGATGGAACATCTGAAAACTCATAGTATGAGGCCACAATCATTCCGTTATCAAAACCACACAAATATTCAACAAAAAAATATATGACAATTTCCTTTATTAACATGGATGTAAAAATACTCAATAAGGTATTTGTGACTTTTATCCAAGATGAGATTTAAAAGATCATTCACTATTATGAATGGCTGCATACTAGAAATGTAAGCATGGTCCAACATATGAATAGTAGACAAAATACTCTACCCTACAAATAAATTGAAAGACAAAAATGCCATGATCATCCCATTAAATGCCAGAAAAAGCCTTTGGCAAAAACAACACCCATCCATGATTAAATTCTGGAAGAGATTGGAGATCCAAGGCACATACATAAACATAAATGAATTTTATATCAAGCTTATAGCAATCTTCAAATTAAAGAGAGGTATTCACAAAGAAATCCCAGTGAAATCAGGGACTCGATTTAGGCACAATCATGAAATAAGTGAAAGAAATCAAGTGGATATATATTGGAAAAGAAGAAGTCAGTTTATATTTATTTGCAATTGATATGATAGCATGCACAAGCAACAACACAAATTCTACAGATAACTTCTACATCTAACAAACTCTTTTAGGGAAGTGAAAGATGGGGAGATTAACTTGAAAAAATCAGTAATCCTTCATACAAATGAAAATGGAATGAGAGAGAAAACAGGGAAACAATATCTATCACTATAGTTACAAAAATATTAAAACTTTGGGCTAAACCTAATTAAGTAAATACAAAGCTTGTATGATAAACTTTATGTCTTTTAATAAAGAAATAGATATCAAAAGATGACAAGATCTCCCATGCTTACAGATTGCTAGAATTAACATAGTAAAAATGTCCAATCTACAAAAATATCTACAAATTCAATGCACTCTCCATCAAAATTCCAAAAAAAAATATTCTCAGTCCTTAAAACTGCAATTCTCAACTTTATATTGAATAAGAAAAAGCCTCTGATATCTAAAATAATCCTAAAAAAATAGAAGAACTCCCAGTGGTATCACCATTCCTTGTTTCAAGCTTTAATACAGAGAAATGACAATTAAAACATATGGTAATTATATAACCAACATGCAGATTAGTGGAATCAAATTGAAGACCCAGTTATAAATTCCCATACCTTTGTCTACCTGACTTTTGATAAAGAAGCCAGAAGCATACAACAAAAAAAGAAAATATCTTTAATAAATGGTGTTGGTCTAGAATGCACACAGATCCATATTTATAACCCTACAAAAATTCAAGTACAAGTGCACCAAATGTCTTACCTTTTTGGATTGTAAAAGCATGCCAGGAACATGGTAATGTAGAGCAGGTTGGGACCTGGAGACTCATGGGCACACCTGAGACTTAAGTGACTCCCTACTCCCTGCCAGATTCCTTGCATGGAACACATGCCACACTCCTCTCAGAAGGCAATGTGACTTCTTGTCAGGTAGGCCCAGAACAGAATTCTCCATGCTAATGAGGTACCAAGTGGTCCAGAGGGCTTTCCACCCTGCATAAGTTATTTAATCTCAGGTCGATGCTAAGAAGTGGGTATCATACAGCATACATCCATTCTCCACAATGAACAGTCAATAAACAGTTTAGAGCTACAGACTGTGTACTTCATCAAGTTCTACCTCAGAGAGCCTTAGAGAAGGCACTCGCTTACAGAATTTCAACTTAATTCTCCAGGAGAAGGCCTCTCTGTGCTCCTAGCCACAACTGCCACCAATCTAAGAAGAGTCATCATTGGAACCAGTTGGAGCTCCTCTTTGCCCAGGTCCCAGGCTAGACACTGTCCACAGTTTGTGTGTCTCCACTCTATTCTTAGCACTTTTGCAACTCCCAGTTACTTCTTGAAGTCCAATCAGAGATTTTCTTAGGCCCCAGCTTGTTGCATCTCATGTTGTGGTTTCCTATCCTGGAGGGGTGTCTTGGTGTTTACCTACAGCACAGCACTTGCCTTGGCATCAGTGTGGAATAAGCACAGTCAACATCCCCATGTTCCACCTCCCCAAGAGGCCATGCTCATCAACAGAGGAGATGTGAACCCACATTACCATGCACCCAGACACAGTAAACCTGATAGAAGAAGAAAGAGGGAATAGCCCTGAATGCCTTGGAATAGGAGAGAATTTCCTAAACAGAACATTGATATTGCAGGCATTAATATTGACAATAAATGAGACCTCATGAAAGTAAAAAGCTTCTTTAAGGCAAAGGACATATTCAACAAGACAAAGTGGCAGCCTTCCAAATGAGAAGATTTTCACAGACTTCTCATATGACAGAGCACTAATAGCTAACCTATATAAACAAAAACTAGACTTCAACCAACAAAATAATGAAAAAAATTTTTAAAAGACTGTATAGATATAAACAAGAATTTTCAGTAGAGAAAACTTTAATGGCTGAGAAACACTCGAAGAATAGAAATGTTCAACATCCTTATCCATCAGAAAAATGCAAATCAAAACTACTCTGAGATTCCATCTTACAACTGTCAGAATAGGTAAGATCAATAGCATAAGGACAGTTGATGCTGTCCAGGATGTGAACCCATGGGAACACTACTATATTGCTGTTGGTAATGCAAACTTACATGGGAAGATAATTTAATTGAAATGAATAGAGCAGTTACTCAGTAAACTTAGATTGATCTATTTCAAGACTCAGCTTTTCCAATTTTAGTCATATACCTAAAATCCACCGTAGCACAATGGCACTTGCTCAGGTATAATCATAGTGGCTTTGTTCAGAATATCCAGAAATAGGAAACAACCTAGATGCCCCTCGTCTAAGAAAGGTATAAAAACATTGTGATACATTTATAGAGTGGGGTATCAATCAGATGTTACAAAAATGACATCATGAAATTTTTAGGCAAATGGATGGAATTAGAAAAAAAAATCACCCTGAGAGAGGTAACCCAGACCCAAAAAGACAAACATGGTATGTATTAACTTATCAGTGGGTACTAGCTATTAAATAAAAGATAATCATACTACAATCTACAGACCATGACAGGTCAAATAACAAGTAGGATGAAACAAGTGTATAGGAGAAGAGATGGCTATCCATTCTGTGTTAGTGTTTGTAAATGTTTATGGGAATCTAGTGCAATAGAAAGTCCATGGGATCTAAAATGGGGACCCTAGAGAGGACTCCTAGTAATGGGAGACAAGGAGCCTGAACAACATATTTTCTGTCACCAGTCAAGGATTCCAGGTATTTACAGAGATAGAACATGAAATTATAGATACTGCATGGGTCAGTACTAGGGACTCTAAAAATACATCATTATTGATTGGATTTGTGTCCTAATGGGTGCTCTAACAGTGGGAATGGAATGTTTCTCTCATTTCCCTGCTCATCTTAGAAAGAAGACATTTCTTCTTACATTTCATTATCCTGCTTTGAAATGAGGGCATATGCCAAGTCCTATCTTGTTGTGACATGTTCAGTTGATATCCTTGAGGGGGAAATTTTTTGGGTGGGTGTTATTTATTTATTTATTTATTTATCTATCTATCTATTCATTCATTCATTATTTATTTATTTAGTGAAGGCAAAGAGCAGGGTAATGGAGGATAGTGAGTAGAATGGGAGGAATAGAGAGAGGGGAGGAGGGAGGAGAGGACCCTGTCAGAATGAATTGTATGAGAGAATAATAAATGCAAATATAAAATGGGCAAGGGGTTCTACTGATTCCTATCCTACATGATTAATTCCTTTCCATCAACAATTTCCCTTATATTACTATATTTGCATGAGTCTTTATATACATAAATTGTGTGAGAGAGCAAGATCTTCCATCCATGGCATGTAAGACCTGAATTATATTCATGAGAAAAAATAAGTAAAAATTGTCTTTCTAGAAGACCTTAAAAAATAAAATAAAGAAGACCTTGCTTGTTTACTAGCATGAATGACGTCCTGTGTGCTTCACATAGGAAATGAGTCTCCATATGAAATCATGACCCATGTGACTTATGAAAATCAGTTGACAAACTAGAGCAACAGGTAAGGAGACAAACCTTCAGGAAAAGAGAAAAGAGTCAGCAGAATTAGCACCAAACGCCCAATGCTGACTTCAGATGTCACTGAAGGCACCTTACTCACACCACTCTGGCCAATTCCAGACTTCTCCCTGTTCCTTCCATGATTTCTGTGTTGAAATGTATCTGCTATTCTTTGTATGTCCTCTATGGAGGAGAAGGTGGACAATGTTTAGCACCCTGAGACATTTATACATTGGTTTCTTTGTTGTGTGTTGTTTGCAGGGAACACCTGTAATAACATCACTGACATCAGTGCTACATGACAGTAAGGAGTTCCCCAACCCAGAGGTGTTTGACCCTGGCCACTTTCTAGATGGCAATGGAAACTTTAAGAAAAGTGACTACTTCATGCCTTTCTCAGCAGGTAATAGTAAGTCATTCCCAGGGCTCCAATGTCTTGAGGATCTGTGGGATTTATACATTGGCTCCCAATTGCTGGTAGACTTGCAATTTGTGCTTTACTCCTAGTGCCCATGCACTGTCCTTGATAATGATGACACATTTTCTTGCCAGAATCAAATATAAAGGATTCACTGTGTTCCTGCCTTCATAGAAATCCTAATGCTTATACACTTGAAATTTCCCTTAATGTATATCTTGGGAAAGCAAAAGACATTACCCTAGAGAATAAATGTCAGTTAGCCTTTGATTAATCACCATTGAGATAAAGACTAAATCATAATTTGAATGTACGTCTTTGTTGTGTCACTTTCCTCCAGGCTCAGCTATATATTAAATATTAAAAAGTTAACATATAAAATAAATAAAATAAAATTACAAGAAACTCTCCAACAGGCATAAAGTCCATGTAGAAATACATGAGCAAAGAGGCTGATATAGCTGGATTTGCAGTTGGAGAGATTTACATATCACTGAACAAGTATGCTGCTGGATAGAATTCTCTACAGGTTTTGCTCTCCAATATCTCAAATTTAAAATGCAAACGTGAATCAACATCGTAATTGAGACATTTCTTTTTGTTTGTTTGTTTTGGTTCTGGTTTTTTTTCATTTTTTATTAGATATTTTCTTCATTTACATTTCACATGTTCTCCCAAAATCCCCTAAACCCTCCCCCATCAAGGGGTTCTACTGATTCCTATCCTACATGATTAATTCCTTTCCATCAACAATTTCCCTTATATTACTATATTTGCATGAATCTTTATATACATAAATTATGTGAGAGAGCAAGATCTACCATCCATGGCATGTAAGACCTGAATTATATTCATGAGAAAAAATAAGTAAAAATTGTCTTTCTAGAAGACCTTAAAAAATAAAATAAAGAAGACTTTGCTTGTTTACTAGCATGAATGACGTCCTGTGTGCTTCACATAGGAAATGAGTCTCCATTTGAAATCATGACCCATGTGACTTATGAAAATCAGCTGCCCATAACTCTGAGTTAGGATTGAAGCTTTGTGAGCACATTCCCAGTCATTCATGGAACCTTGGCTGGTGTTTTATATTCTTACAAAAGCAATAAAGGGCTTGATAGATGGCTCAGCAATTAAGAGATCATGACCAAGGGGGTGGGTAGGGGAGCAGGGCCGGGAGGGGGGAGGGTATAGGGAACTTTCTGGATAACACTTGGAATGTAAATGAAGAAATTATCTAATAAATGTTGGAAAAAATACATAGCTCAAAAGAAAAAAAATACATAGCTCAAAAGAAAAAAAAAAGAGAGAGATCATGCAGCTTTTGTCATAAACCTGAGTTGAATGCCTAGCACCTATCTTGGGTGCTAACAACCATTTGTATTTCTTCTTCCAGAAGAACTTGAGGAGTCTTCTGAACTCCATAAAAAACTAACTTTAATATTCACTCACCCACACATGCAAATCTAATACATATTTATTTATATAAAAGTTAAAACACAGATAGACAATACTTTCTAGTTCCAGGTGCATGAAACTTCCAAGTCCCCATGAGACTGTGGAAACCCTGTGATTGTGGCAGAAGACTATGCTGGGAACATGGACTTCACTGCTGCTCCACCAATGAGGATACATTTTATCAATATCACATCTCCTTACCTAAAGTGTTGCCATAGCTTCATGTTCATTCATCAAGTAATTTTGAGTACAAAGTCATAACTTGACTCCTTTAGCCTGTTTGCTTTTATGTCAACACCATCCTGACTTTATTACTATAGTACAATTTGAGTTCAGTGATAGTTATATCCCTGTCCATTTTTTATTATTCAGGATTCTTTCAGCTATCATGGCTTCTTGTGTTCCTTTTATATAAAGCTGAAAATTTTTCGTTGTGCTGGAATTTTAATCTGTAGATTGCTTTTGGTCGGATAACCAAATTAATCCTGGTGATCTGTGAACATTGAGATTTTTCTATCTTTTTATTTATTCTTTAGTTTATTTCTTCAATATCTTAAATTTTGTCTTTATGTCTCACTTTCTTATTCAGAGTTACCCTGAAATGTTTTTGTTGTTAATATTGAGAAAGGTATTGTTGCTCTGACTTTTCTCTCAGTACAGTTGTCATTTGTATATAGAAATTCTCTTGGTTTTTGCATGTTAATCTTAAATACTGGTACTCTTCTTAAGTGATATCAGTTGTTGAAGTTATCTAGTAGAGATTTTAGGGGTTTGTGGATATAAACTTATCATCTGCAATTAAGGATATTTTGAAATATGCCTTTCCTACTTGTATTGCTTTGATCTCCTTCAATTGTCTCATTGATCCTGCATAGACTCAAATAATATATTGAATGAATATAAAAATAGTGGACATTCTTTTTATGTTCCTGATTTTAGTAAACATGCTTTAACACTTTCTGTTTAGGTTGACATTGCCTGTGGGTGTGATCTAAAATAATTTTTATTATGTTGAGTAAAGTTCCTTCTATTTCCAATCTCTCCAGGACTTTTCTCATGAAAGAATGCTGTGTTTCAGCAAAAGCCTCTTCTAGTGAGATGATCATGGTAATCCCATCTTTTTGTATGTTTATATTGTGGATTACATTGATTTATGTATGTCAAAACATCTCTTCATCTCTGTGATGAAGCCTACTTGATAGACTTTTTGAGTATTCTAGTATTTTATTAGTATTGTAAGACAATTTAGTTTGTAATTTTGTTATATATTTGAGTTTAGGTGGTTTAGGGGTGTGGATAATTGTGACCTCATAACATGAATTGGGGAGGTACTTTTGTTTCTATTTATTATTATTATTATTATTATTATTATTATTATTATTATTATTATTAATTATTTAGATAGTTTCTTTATTTACATTTCAAATGCTATCCCAAAAGTTCCCTATACCCCCCACCCTGCTCCCCTACCAGCCCACTCCCAATTCTTGGCCCTGGCATTCCCCTGTACTGGGGCATATAAAGGTTGTAAGACAAAGAGGCCTCTCTTCCCAATGATGGCTGACTAGCTTCTCCATTGGGGGCCCTGTGTTCCATCCTATAGATGACTATGGGCATCTCCTTCTATATTTGCCAGGCACTGGCATAGCCTCACTCGAGATAGCTATATCAGGGTCCTTTCAGCAAAATCTTGGTGGGATATGCAATAATGTCTGGGTTTGGAGGCTGATTATGAGATGGATCCATGGGTGGGATAGTCTCTGGATGGTCCATCCTTTCGTCTTAGCTCCAATCTTTGTCTCTGTAACTCCTTTCATGTGTGCTTTATTATCTATTCTATGGAGGAATGAAGAATCTACACTTTGGTCTTCGTTCTTCTTGATTTTCTTGTGATTTGCAAATTGTATCTTGGGTATTCTAAGTTTCTGGGCTAAGATCCACTTATCAGTGAGTACATGTCAAGTGAATTCTTTTGTGATTGAGTTACCTCACTAAGGATGATATACTCCAGATACATCCATTTGCCCAAGAATTTCATAAATTCGTTGTTTTTAATAGCTGAGTAGTACTCCATTGTGTAAATGTACCACATTTTCTGAATCCATTCCTCTGTTGAGGGACATCTGGGTTCTTTCTAACTTCTGGCTATTATAAATAAGGCTGCTATGAACATAATGGAGCATTTGTTCGTATTACTAGTTGGAACATCTTCTGGGTATAGGCCAAGGAGAGGTATTGCTGGATCTTCCTGTAGTACTATGTCCAGTTTTCTGAGGAACCTCAAGACTGATTTCCAGAGTGGTTGTACCAGCTTACAATCCCACCAGCAATGGAGGAGTCTTCTTTTTTCTCCACATCCTTGCCAGCATCTGCTGTCACAGGAATATTTGATCTTAGCCATTGTGACTGGTGTTAGGTGGAATCTCAAGATTGTTTTAATTTGCATTTTTCTGATGATTGAGGATGTTGAACTTTTTTTTTTTCAGGTTCTTCTCAGCCCTCCAGTATTCCTCACTTGAGAATTCTTTGTTTTGCTCTGTACCTCATTTTTAATGGAGTTATTTGAGTTTCTGGAGGCCAGCTTCTTGAGCTCTTTGTATATATTAGATATTAGTCCCCTATTGGATTTATGATTGGTAAAAATCCTTTCCCAAACTGTTGGTGAACTTTTTGTCTTATTGACAGTATCGTTTCCTTACAGAAGCTTTGCAATTTCATGAGGTCCCATTTTTCAATTTTTTTCCCAATTTTTTATTAGATATTTTCTTTTTTTTTTCAACTTTTTTTTCAACTTTTATTAGATATTTTCTTCATTTACATTTCAAGTGTTATCCAGAAAGTTCCCTATATCCTCCCCCCTCCTGGCCCTGCTACCCAACCCACCCGCTCCCACACCCTGGCCCCGGCGTTCCCCTGTACTGGGGCATATAAAGTCTGCATAACCAAGGGGCCTCTCTTCCCACTGATGGCCAACTAGGCCATCCTCTTCTATATATGCAGCTAAAGACGCGAGCCCAGGGGGTACTAGTTAGTTCATGGTTATTCTTCCACCTATAGGGTTGAAGACCCCTTCAGCTCCTTGGGTACTTTCTCTAGCTCCTTCTTCCTTGGGAACCCTGTGTTCAATCTAAAAGCTGACCGTGAGCTTCCACCTCCATGTTTGCCAGGGATTGGTATATTTTCCCCCGAGACCACTATATCCGGGCCCTTTCAGCACCATCTTGCTGGCATATGATATAGTGTCTATGTTTGGTGACAGATTGTGGGATGGATCCCTGGCAGCCGCAGTCATTGGGTCCATCCTTTGGATTGAGCTGCACAAATGCTCCCTTTAACTCTTTCAATGTGTGCTTTGTTCTTAATTCTAGGAAGGGGTGACATGTCCACATTTTGATCTTCCTTCTTCTTGAGTATCATGTGTTTAGTAAATTGTATCTTGGGTAGTCTAGGTTTCTGGGCTAATATCTACATATCAGTGAGTACATGTTATGTGAGTTCTTTTGTGAATGGGTTACTTCACTCAGGATGATGGCCTCCAGATCCATCCATTTGCCTAGGAATTTCATATATTTATTGTTT